>JAJPUD010021490.1:0-22986 GCA_023553655.1 Myrmecobius fasciatus | reverse complement strand
AGACAGACAGAGAGACAGAAAGAAAGAGACAGAGACAGAGAATATAGTCAAGAGTAAGTACAACATAGGGCAGGGTCAGACTGATAGAATGGGCATTTAAACCTTGATGTAGATCCATTAGTACTTGGAGACTCACTATAAGTCTTGAGGCCAAAGCTCCTGTGGTGGCCCAGACTGTATGCTCAGAACTCCATGAGAAGTACCTCAGCCACAACACACTTAAAGCAGCCATCCCTCTGCTGTGACCACTATTATCAGAAGCAAGAATATATATATAGGATACAGTGAAAGGAGCCATGAATTTACAAGCAAAGCTCCCATTCAAATCCTATGATACTTGCTACCTGTGTAATCTTGACTAAGTTACTTAATCTCTTTGGGCCTCAGTTTCCTCATCAGTAAAATAAAGGGCTAGATGATCCTTAAGATTCCTTCCAACTGGGGATGTGGGAAGGCTGGGACACTGATACATTGTTGGTGGAGCTATGAATGGATCCAACCATTCTGGAGAGCAATTTGGAGCTATGCTCAAAAAGTTATCAAACTGTGCATACCCTTTGACCCAGCAGTGTTTCTATTGGGCTTTTATCCCAAAGAAATCATAAAAGAAGGAAAGGGCCCCACATGTGCAAGAATGTTTGTGGCAGCCCTCTTTGTAGTGGCTAGAAACTGGAAACTGAGTGGATGCCCATCAATTGGAGAATGGCTGAATAAATTATGGCATATGAATGTCACGGAATATTTTTGTTCTGTAAGAAATGACCAGCAGGAGGATTTCAGAGAGGCCTGGAGAGACTTGCATGAACTGATGCTGAATGAAATGAGCTGAACCAGGAGATCATTATACACAGCAACAACAAGACTATACAATGATCAATTCTGATGGACATGGCTCTCTTCAACGATGATGTGATTGAAACCAGTTCCAATTGTTCAGTGACAAAGAAAGCCAAATACATCTAGGGAGAGGCCTGTGGGATCTGAGTATGGACCACAACATAGCATTTTCACACTTTCTGTTGATGTTTGCTTGCATTTTGTTTTCCTTCTCAGGTTTTTTTTCTGGTAGATATGATTTTTCTTATACAGCAAGATAGCTGTATAAATATGTATACACATATTCAATTTGACAAGTATTTTAACATAATTAACATGTATTAGACTTCCTGCCATCTAGGGGAGGGGGTGGGGGGAAGGAGGGAAAAATTTGTAACAGAAAGCTTTGCAAGGGTCAGTGTTGAAAAATTACCCATGCATATGTTTGCAAATAAAAAGCTTTAATAATAATAATAATAATAAAAAGATTCCAACTGTTTGCTTCCAAATTCTAAGCCTGCTCCATAAAACCTGATGGATCATGATCACCTCTCTGAAATTCTATTATGCATTCTGGAAAGCCAAATGGAGGAAGAATGTCTATTGTCTAGGCTATTTTACAGGTTGAGAAGCAGTTTGCACATTTGTTGGTACCTAAGTAGGTACTTAATAAATACTTGTTGACCAACTGACTGGACAAGCCAGGAAGCTAGGAAGACCAGGGTTCAAGTCCTCCCTGCCACACATATTGTTTGTGTGAATATGGTCAAGTCACTATCCTCTAAGTTCTCTAAGACTATAAATTGTTGTGGGTTTTAAAATTTTTTAAATAATATTTTCCCAATTATATGCAAAAACAATTTTGAACATTCTTTTTATTTTTAAAAATATTTTTTCAATAGTATTTTATTTTTCCAGTTCTAAATATAGTTCTAAACATTCTTTTTTTTTTTATAAGATTTTGAGTTCCAATTTTTTTCCCTCCCTTCCTTACCTTCTGCTCCTCAAGACAGGAAACAATCTGATATAGGTTATACATGGACAATCATTTTTAACACATTTCCATATTAGTCATAAATTCTTTTTCTTTTTTATTAAGGCTTTTTTATTTTCAAAACATATGCATAGAAAATTTTCAACATTCACCCTTGCAAAACCTTGTGTTCCAAATTTTTTTTCCTTCCTTTCTCTCCCAACCCCCTCCCCTAGGTGGCAAGTAATCCAATATATATATTAAAAATGTGTAATTCATCTATACATATTTCCACAATTATCATGCTGCACAAGAAAAATCTAATCAAAAGGGAAAAATGAGAAAGGAAAAAATGCAAGCAAATAACAATAAAATGAAAATACCCCATATCATTCTTTTTTAAAATAGAATTTTGATTTCTAAGTTTTCTCTTCTCCCTCCCCTTCCTTCTCTTTAAGATGGTAGATAATTTGATATAGGTTTTACTGTACAATCATGAAAAACATAGTTCCATATTATTCATGTTATGAAAGAATAAACAGAACAAAAGGAACAAGCTATGAAAAAAATAAAGAAATTGAAAAGAGTATGCTTTTAATCTGCATTTGGATTCCATCAGTTCTTTCTCTGGATGGAGACAGTATTTTCTTTTTTAAGTCTTTTGGAATTGTAAGACTATAATTTGTTTTTAAAAATAAATAAATAAATCTTTGCCTACCTGTATTGGTAGATGGCATTTCTTTACTTAGTAGTTCCTTATACCAATAAACTCACAGGTCTAATCCTCTTCTAAATCATATGGAATGGATACACAATTCATATAGTTGGTTTATCTGTACACTGGTTAATCAGACACTGAATATGAATAATGAATAAATCTAGGCATTTTAGTCTTTTTCTTAGTATAATTCCAAATTGTTTGGCTAATTCACCAGTAGTGGATTAATATGCCTGTCTTTCCATAAACCCCACCAACATTAGCTATTCCCATCTTTTATCACTTTCACCAATTGTTGAATGTGATGTGAAGCCTCAGAGTTGTTTTGATAGACTTTTTTCATATTATTCATGATTTAGAGAAGTCTTTCATTTGGTTATTAATAACTTGTAATTCTTTTTTTGAAAAGTATATCCTTTTTGATCATACTATATATTTATATCTATGTCTCTCTCTTTATGGGTGTATATGCACATATATGTATGTAAGTATGTGCTTATATATAAATACATGTGGGGATTATGTATATATACACATGCACATGCATATTGTACACATATACAAATATATACACACATATATATCTTAGAAATCAGACTCTTATTAGAGTTATTTGATACATATGTATTTTTCCAATCAACTACTTCCTTTCTTGTCTAGTTGCCTTGATTTTTGCTAGTGCTTCTAAATTTCATATAATGTAAATGATCTATTGTGGGGAGAGTACCAAACAACTGAAAAGCACAGGATGACTTCCATCAAAACCAGATTTTCAGCTCAGATTTTCCCATGTTTGTTCAACTTGTAGAACTCTTGATCATGTCCTGTCATTAATTCTCCATATTGGATGTACCTAGTGATCCATCAGTAGGGGTGGACCCTTCTGTGGAGGATTTATAAGAAAATTTAGAAAAAATCATCAAGATCGAGAATATAAATTGATTGTTACCTGAACGATTGGAGAGAGTACCAAACTTCATGAGATCACAGTTGTATGCAAGTATAAGTAAAATGAAAGGACTGTTAGATGTTATCCAAGGTTCTTTCCACCTTTCAATCTTATGATCATTTTACAATCTAGTATCACACTAAGTTTAATGCTTATTTTCCTTAATAATATTTTTTACCATACATACCTTGGAGGCCAGAAATCTGCCTTTGCTGCCATGTCTCCTCTATAGTATCTAGTATGGTGTCCTGAACATGGTAGATGATCAATAAATTTTTGCTGATGGGAACATCTGACAATAGGAACAAAGCTAGAAGGGAAATTAAAAGTCCAACCCTCTTATTTTAAAAAATTCATTTTATTGATTCCTTTGATCTTTACATTAACCATCTTCTATCCTTTGAGATCTAATTTCAACCCCATAGTCTGAAAAAGAAAAACAACAGACCAGAGACATCTGATACAGAAACCTTGTCTAACAATGTAGACAATATTCTGTCCCAGTAGTCCCCATCTCTCTGCCATAAAAAGAAGGTATGCTTCATTATAATTTCTCTAGGACCTTTACTTCTTTTTTTTATTTAAAGTTTTACTTCTTTTTGTTTTGGTAATCTTTTAATTTACATTGGTGTATGGATTATCTCTTGCAAAGCAAACATTGTATGAGAACAGATTATATCAGTCCATGCAAATCTTCCCAGATTTTTCTGAATTCCTTATATTCCTCATTTCTTACTATACAACTGATCAATTATATTCATATATCATAATTTTTTCAATTATTTTGCAACAGAAGGACATAAACTTTATTCAACCCCTTAATCTTACATATGAAGTTACATGAGAGGAAGTGACTTGTTTTTATATATTCTGCAGCCTGATAAAGTGACCAAATTTCAAAGGCCAAATTTTAAGACACTGAGGATAAAACATGATATATATACCTGGGGCCAGAAGTTGGAGTTTAGGATTTGGATTGTCCCCTACAGATTAATTGTCAGGATTAGTTTTATTTTTTATTTTTTCATTTTTTTTTTCATTTTATTTTTTTAAATTTTATTTGCATAACATATGTGTGGGTAATTCTTCAACAATAACCCTTACATAGCTTTCCGTTACAAATTTTCCCCCCAACTCCCCACCCCTCCCCTAGATGGCAGGATACAGGATTAGTTCTATGAAGGTTGGATAGTAAATAGTTAGAAAGGCCTAATGTCATAGGAAATAAAGAGCCAGATTCAAAGCCAAGAAGATCTGAGCCTCCTCTGGCACATATTGACTTAGGTCACATCAGCTCTTAGTGACTTCAGCAACTCCCTAAGAATAGACATTGAGAGAAGATTCCTAACTGCACTGCTAATCTCCCCTACCTGGGAGTTTTCTACATCAGTGAAATCACAGATTGGGAACTATTAATAGTGGTTGATCAGAACCATTGACAATTTCTCTAGAAACTAAAGAAGACTGAAAAATATAAGGGGTGGAACCTGGTTCATAAATATGAGTAGCTGAGAGGTGGAGATATGGGATAGAGAAGAAGGAGGATGGAAAGAAAGAAAGAAATTTTTATCTCAGTGGGGACAAAATGAAAGACTTAGGAGGAAATCAAAATCTAGGTCTGTCTTGCTAATACAGGATGTCTGCTGACCTTACTCCATATCCTCTTGGGGTAGCTAAGTGTTAGTTGATCTGGTCTCACTCATAAGGAGTAGGGGCAGGAATGACCCAGTGGAAAGGACCTATTCTAGAGTTTTCATTGTTCTTCAGTCATTTTTCAGTTGTGTCTATTTGGGGTTTTGATGGTAAAGATACTGCAGTGGCTTGCCATTTCCTTCTCCAGATCATTTTACAGATGAAGAAACTGAGGCAGACAGGGTGAAGTGACTTGCCCAGAGTCACACAAGTAGGAAGTGTCTGAGGCCAGATTAGAACTCAGGAAGACTGCATTCTACCCACTGCATCACGTGGTTGTCCCCTCTAGAGTTAGAAGTCCTGAATTCAAATCCTCCCTGTGGTGCTTGCTTCCTAAATGGTTTTGGACAAATCATTTACCCTCTCTGGGGTATTAAATGGCCTCTGAGATCCCTTCCAGCTCTATATCTATGACTTTTTGAATCTGTCCCACTTAGAAGAATACTATGAGGATCAAATGAGACTATGGATATTAGTTTGAAAAGCATAAAGTGCTTTTAAGGTGGCAAAGAAACAGAAACAAAGTAGATGCTTATTGATCAGGAGTTACAAAATAAATTGTGTGGTAGAATGTACTGTGCCTACTCTAAAAAACAATGAATATGAAGATTGCAGATAAGTTTGGGAAGATATATTAACTGATACAGAGTGAAATAAGCAGAACCAAGAAAATAGTGTACATGATTACAGAAATATAAAAGGAAAGAATAAAAAAACAAAATAAAAATTAGATGGTCATAATTATAAGGACCAGTCTTGATTTTGAAGAAGAGACGAAAAGATTAATATGCTTTTCTTCTTTGTAGACCATGGATATGAAATATTGTATAAACTATCATACTTAGTTGATATTCCAGTTAGTTTTGCTGAATTGATTTTTTTCTCTTTCTTTTTTTCCCTTTCTTTCTTTTATATTCTTTGTCACAAGAGGCAGCATAAAAACTAAAGGTATCCACATATATGTAACATGCATGTGTGTATGTGTATACATACAAATATACAGACTTATAATGCACATATACCTACATGCAGCTGTATATGTGTTTATATATGCATATGTGTGTATATATACATGTGGACACACACACATATGAGGGTAGGTAGGAGCCCAGTGAATAAAATACTGGGCCTGGAATCAGGAAGCCTCATCTACCTGAGTTCTAATCTATCTTCAGATAACCTATTAGATGTGTGACCCTGGACAAATTATTTAACCCTATTTGCCTCAGTTTCCTCATCTGTAAGATGAGCTGGAGAAAGAAATGGCAAATCCTTTCAGTATCTTTGCCAAGAAAACCCCAAATGGGGTCCCAAAGAATTGTATACATCTGAAAAATCCAACAACAATACATATGTTTTTTAATCCTGAAAAAAAATAGTGTTACATAAATGTAAAGCGTATCCTATAGCATTATTATTTTCATCCTGGTGAGCCTGGATGTTCATGAAGGGGCTGTGCCCCTATAACTCTGGAATGCTGCTGACAAACTTGAGAACATGGCATGGTGAACAGGCTTAACCTCCCTACCCAAGCACATCAGATTTCTGGCAAACCAGTCCTAGATCAATATCATGAGGGAGGCCAAGTTTGTTTCTGGGTGAGAAGTGAAGGGGGAAGTGGGGAAGGAGGGAATGAAAAGGAAATTGGAGGGGGCAGACAGGCATCCAAGCTATCCGGGATTAGAACAAAGGCCAACTCCAATACAGATACTTAAAAGGACAGAACCCAGGAGTTCCACTACTAACTCGATGAATATGAATAATTGTTCTGACCCTTATGCATTTAAGATGGGAAATGAGAAGATGGGCAAACAGATATTCCCTTCCCTTCCTCCTGATAGAGAAAAAGGATTCCTGGAGGAAAGGACCAGTGAAATTAGAGAATGAAGGGGGTGAAAAGAAAAAACTAGTCTTTGGGAGCTGGAAAATGGCTCTCTCATCCCAGATGTTGGTAGTAAAAGCAAGAGAAGAAATTCATCCATTTGTGAGTATCATGCTGACCTAGCCAAGAAAAACCACTAACTTCTGGATCTAGCACCTGGGCATAATTTACAAAATTACCTACATTTGTAGGTAAATCAATTTTAAGACTCCAAACTAAAATGAATATGTGACTGTTTTGGAGATGGGTAGATCTTACCTTGTTTCCCTGTTTACAGTGATTTCTGAGTTACATCTTTCAGGGTGATTTAAATAGAGCCTGTTGAGCCTCAGGCTTCATTGTTTAGGATTCTTCAAGGAAGTCCCCATGCTCCTAAGAAGGGCTAGAAAATGGGGTAAGAGACCATACCCATAGTCATCATAATTATACTTTGGCCATATTCATTTTAGGTACCTGGGGTAGACTTTGAATAAAACAATGCAAAGTGAGGGAGAGAGATGTCCCAGCAATGAGTTAATGGTAGTTTTGGGACCTGAGTTTCTGAATTAAGATGTGGGGACATTGGTCACCATAGGAAAGAAGTTCACTCCTGGGTGTCAATACTCTCATCATTCAATAAACATTTATTAAATGCTCAGTAAGTGGCAGACCCATTTCCAAGCACTTGAAATATAAACAAAAAAGCAAAAATAATATCTGCCCTCCAAGGAGCTTCCATTTTAATGAGAAAAGTCTCATGGCCGGGTGCCAAAGTCTTTCTGATTCCAAGTACAAACATTACCCACTGGAGATTCCACTACCAAAGCCCCAGAGTAATCCTTAAGTGGTTTAGGGATGGCCCAGAGGCTGATTCTGTACTGGCTAGGTAGTGAGAAAAGGTACTGAAGTCTGTGAACTTTTATTCTTTTGTGGCTTGACTCCTAGGCTGGGGGTAAAAGGATGGGGGAGAATGAGGAGGTGCCTCCTCTTTGGCAGCCTTCTCCTATTCTGTGCTGCTCCCTAAAATAGAGAACCGTGAAGATTGGAGAATTCTTCCTGCTCCATCATGGGCCTGGGACTCAGGTCCATAGTGGGCAGATGTAAGTTTCACTGATAAACAGCAGGACACCATGAAGTCTAGAGCTGGAAAGGGATAAATATAAAGTGGCCGGCACAGAACTGGACAGGGGCCATTTGAAACACAAAGTACATTCCGACCCCAGCATAACAAACTGTACCAGTCTTTTCCAGGATTGGGAGGACTGGATCAGGGTGGCCAGTGAGCAAGGGTTCTTGCTAGGATGGTTTGAGACTCCTCCCCTCACCCCACTCCAGGCCTGGGCAGAGCAAGTCTGCTGTTCCTTTTCGAAGCAGGGAAAACGTGTTCTCTGCTTCTCTCCACCCCACCCCCCATTCACCTTCAGCACATTCAGACTCCTAGGGTTTCCTATGGGTTCCAGCATTTAGACAAATCATGAACAAGGCCATGGAGGTGTATTCGTGGTTCATGGAAGAAGGGAAAAGAGGCAAACAATAGCTAGGGTCAATGAGATGCAAAATAGACATTAATTAGAGCTGTCCCAAAGTAAAATGGGCTGTGGTGATTTGTCAGACTGACCTCTTCTTATACAGCCATCTCCCATCTTTGCACAGCCTTTGTAGGGCTCTAGATTGCCCTACCTCTTACATGAGTCTTAGATCTTACTCTTTCTCTGGTCTAAGTCACATTTACTCCAACTCAGGTCAGGGATTCTCATTTTTCTCCTCTGCCTCTGCTTCCTAGAGTCTCTTTTAGAGAAGCTCAAGCTCTTTCACTATGAAGCTTTTCCTAATCTTCCAATTGCCAAGCCTCCACCCCAAACTATATTGTATTTAACTTTTTTGTAGGTGTTTGTTTTCATTCACCTTATATTTATATTAAATATATTTAAATAGGTGCCTGTCTTGTCCATTAAAATGTTAAGTTTTGTGAAAGAAGGGATTGTTTCATTCTTTGTATTTTCATGGTGTCTAGTATATAGTAGGTTCTTAATAAGTAGTTATTAATGGATTAATTTGTTCTCAATTATTGGATGTATCTGAGCAGAGACTAAATGACCACTTTTCAGAGATGATACAGAGAATGAGTTAGATTAGACTGTGAATAGTCTGGACTCAAATTTAGTATCCACTTAACCACTGTCTGCCTCAACAGTAAAATGAAAATTATAATAGCACCTGCCTACCTTCCAGGTTTGTAGTGAGGATCAAATGAGATCAGATTTATAAAATGCTTAATACAATGCCCAGCACATGGTAGGTGTTTAATACATGCTTGTTTTCTTCTTCCCTCCTTCAAATGCAATGGATTCAATACATGCTTGTTTTCTTCTTCCCTCCTAAAATGCAATGAATTCAAAAGCCAAGGTGCTGAGGATTCAGAACAAATTAGAAAAAAAAAATGAGTCTCTGTCCTAAGGCAGAATAAGTATGACTTACTTACACCAGAGTAAGATTCACATTTGAATGCTATCTCTGCCATGTGCTGTGTGTATGTGAGACCTTAGCCAAGTCACTTCTCTTGAATTCTCAGTTTTCTCTGCAGTGAAATTAGTGAGTTAAATTAGATAATTTCCAAAGTCCCTTTGAGTCAGAAAATCCTAGATTTGGGTAACTCGGATACACAGAGAATCTATTGAGGAAATAGTGCAGGAAGAAAGATGGGGGCTAAAGGGAGGTACTAGAGCAGAGGTTTGTGGAGCTGGCCATTGGGAGTACTAAATCTGGCAGAATCCATCCTATTTTTCATGATGTAGCATAAGTCTTTTCTAACCATTCTCCCTACCTCTTTTACACTTCTATAAACCTGATCAGTAGCTCCTTCTCCTTTTACTGGTATGTCTCTCACTTCAAAGACCATGAGCTTTTTTGAAGTCAGGGCCCCTGAGTCTGCATCCCTACAATACCTAATAATATTGGATACATGGTTTGGTACTTAATTGATACTTAACTGATTTATTTTCTTGGTTTGGAGCAAGTGAACCCTGAGGAGGTCCAAGTTCTGAGGACTCTTCCTCTAATTACCAAGTCCTTGTTCAACAACCTCTCCCTCTGCATCCCCCAAACCCTCCCTTTGGTCGTTCCTCCCCTCTCCCCACTGGCTCTCTGGCCCAGAGCCCAGGGAAAGATGAAAAGAGTTGGTGCTGTCTCACTCCACGGATATGTCTGGGTTTTTAGGAATGCCCATCTGAACTGGAGGCAATGAGGTGGTGGGTGGTTGGAGGGGGACTCTTCTAGCATAGTTGTAGTTAACAGTAGCCTTTCTATAGCCACGAAAATCGTCAGCTCTCTTTCTGGCCAGTGGTAGGCGAGAGGAAGTGTCCCCCAACCTTTCTAAGGGGCCTGAGTCTGGGCTGCTAGACACTTCTCCAAGCCTCTGTCCATTCCTCAGAGACAAAGAAAGCCCATGATTTTGATTTGGGCTGAAAACATTTGACTGTACTTGAAAAAGGGATTTTAGGAATGGCAATAAAAGAAATTAGAGGCTTAGATGGGTCACTTCACCTCCCCCTCTTCCCCACTGTTGCCCAATCTCATTTCCTAGAGATAGTTATATCGTTATTGAACCATATTCTTGCAGGCTCTTCAGTCCAGGGCTGAAGAATTCCCAGCCTCCCCTCCCCCAACATACCTCCAATACAGTTCCTCAAACTCACAGGGAAAATTGGGGATGAGTGGAAGGAATCAGCCTTCATGGAATCAGGGAATAATAGAGCTGGAAGGGACCTTAAAGAGACCGAAGATAGGAGCTCTTAATCTGCTGTCTGTAAACTTTTTCTTTTTTAAGATTTTAATATTTTTTTCAATGTAATTGGTTTCCTTTGCTACCTTGTATATCTTATTTTAATGCATCTAAGAATATTATTCTGAGAATTAACCCAGAGGGTTCAAGGGACCAAAAAAAGTTAAGAACCATTTATCATATTGTTTTTTACAGGTGAGGAAACTGAGGCCCAGAGAGACAAAGTGATTGGCCTGTGGTCATGAAGACTAATTATAACCAAGGAGGGTCAGGCCTAGAACTCAAGTCTCAGACTGCCAGTCCTGCGGCCTCCTCCTCTCTGCTGGTCTGCAGTGGACCATCTGTTCTTGCCCCGAGCTATGATCACAGCCTACAGCCAGTGTTAATCTAACACAAACAGGCATTTGGCCCCCACAGTGCCAAGGGCTTCTTGCCACCTGAGAGTAGGGATGGAGCTGGGGGAAAGGCAAGTTCCCTGGGAGAGGCTACGGCTTCAGGTCAGATGGGTAGGAGGAGAGAAATGGGGCCCCTCCTGCAATTCTCATCTACCCTCCCCAACCTGGCCCTTAGACAAGGCTGGCAGCAATGCCCTGCCAGGGTTAGAGTTTCCTTATGGGCTGAGCGCCCAGGCTCCCCCTCCACATCCCCCCTCCCGTCACCACCCTCTGTTCCCCTCCTCGTCTCCTGCCACTCCCCCCGCCCCCCCTTCAGGGCTCCAGTGCCGTGGGGGCGGCTGTACTCTGAGCCAGGCACAGTGCAAGCTGCGAACACAAACAAGTGAGAAGCTGATGTGAGCAGCTGGGCGCGGGGCCAGGGAGCCAGGGCTGGAACACAATGTACCGAGCAGGGAGCGAGTGCAAGAACAGCCTGACTCAGCAGCTGGGGAAGCGGGCGTGCTCGCTCACCAGATAAACCGCTCCTGCAGCCTGCGGTCAGCTCAGCTCGGGACCCAGCACACACACAGCAGTCCCGGGCGGAGCTGACGGGCGCGAGCTCCTGGGCCCCCAGCGGCCGCTTCGGGGCCTTCGGAACCCCACGCCCCTCCTCCCCAAGGCCCGCTCCCCGCCTATAGGACAGCGCCCCCCCCCCCAATTCTCGTGCTTGTGGAGTATGTACCTACAGACCCCTCAGGCACGTACAAGTACTCCCTGCCTGCAAGGAGAAGGTCCCGCTGCCAGCCTGGAAAACGTACGAGTGCGGGCATCGCCCCCGGCCCCTTACACACACAGACACACAGACACACAGACACACACAGACACACAGACACACACAGACACACAGACACACAGACACACACAGACACACAGACACACACAGACACACAGACACACACAGACACACACACAGACACACACACACACACACACACACACACACACACACACACCCCAATAGAGATCAGCTCAGATTTTGGTCTATCTGCATCGGAGTTGGGCTGTGCTTGGGTGGAGAGGATAATTCTGGGTAGTGGGCAGAGCCACAGAACCTAGACTAGGAGCACACTGTTCCTGTTTTGAGAAAAGAGAGAAAGGCACAGATAGGGCATAAGAAAGGAGTTTCTCTGAGCGATGGGATGGAGTGGTGTGGTCCATGGGGACAGATTGTGTTTATTTGGGCCTGAAAAAAGGAAAAGGATCCCAGATGCAGGAGACTTCACCACTTTATCTCCTCACTCCTTCCCAAAGGCATATGAAGAGCCTAAGAATTGTGACACCCTAAAGGACATTCTTGTTGTCACTTCCCTCCTCCCCTCACCCTTAGCCCCTGGAATTCTCTGTGGTCTGGCAGAAAACCAGAACCATTTTGAGCGTAACAAGGGGGTAAGAAGCTAGCTGCTAGCGAGAAGCCTTTCAGTTGCCAAGAGCAAGGCCAAGGACACACATGGAGGGATAAGGAGGAAGAAACTGCCCTATGGTACACCTAGGCCTGCTGGGGTGTCTGCAGGGTGCCCCAGGGGACATGCTGTACCCAGAGAGGTGCCAAGGCTGGGTAGGGAGGGGCTCCCTTCTCTGCTGAGTTCCAGGAAAGGTGCTGGCTCGCTCATGGGCCTCGAAGGGTGGGACTGAAGGAAAGACAACTTTCAGAGACTGTGGAAGGCCTTTATCTCACTTCTTTGCCTCTGAGTTTGGCTTTGTACTGTGCCCTTCTCCTCCTCCTCCTCCTTCTCAACAATAATAGTGGTTATACTTGACCTGGGTATCCTATCCTGAATAGATGGCATGGAAATATGTAACTATCCCTCCTTTATTTTCCTCTGACCCTCCCTTCACACACACATAATCACAGATGCTTATCATGGATTTAGATTTGTAAGGATCATTTATTCTGTTGGATGGGACTTCAGAAACAATCTAGTCCTGTGCCCTTATTATAGATGAAGCCCAGAGAAAGAGACTGATTTGTTAAGGATCTTTTACAGAGTCAGTAACAGAGCTGGTCAGAGTCTGCTCTCTGATTCCATTGTTCTTTCTTGCTTAAAGATTATGCAGTCCAAAATCTAAATTTTACAAATTAGGGAAATGAAATCCAGAGATAATCTCTTAATTTTCAATTTCACTCCCCTTTCTCGAGTCCTTGTAGGAAATTTCTTAATGGATTTACTCTGGTTGTTTGATCACCTGTTGGTAACATAGCCACTTGATGGGGCATCAAATGTTCACACCTGCAATTTTTATATCAATTAATAAGCATTTATTAAGCATCTACTATATGATAGGCACTGTGCTTTGTAGTGGGGTTGTTTGTGAAGAAGTCCACACATTAGGGACATGATGCCATAACATACATGTGAACTGGATTGAAATGAGGGAGGGCCGTGCAAGATCACCAGTCTTACTTCCTCCTCCTCCAGAGCCATGTGGGTCCAGTGGCAAGATATAGATAGATCAGGACTAGAAATAGCCCTAGATGCTGTTGGAGACCTTGACCTTTTTAAGTTTTAGCAGGTCTCAGTTTGACTGAGGCAACACCCATTTAGTGATTAAAGAAATGAGGTAAGTGCTGGGGAAACTAAAAAAGACAGAAGATAGTGCTTGCCTTCAAGAAGCTTACAATCTAACATGCAAATAAACATATACCTACCAAGTTATGTATAAGATAAATAGGAAATAATAGAGGGAAGGCACTGGAATTAAGAAGAATTTGGGGAAGGCTCTCTGTAGAGAATGGGATTTTAGCTATGATTTAAAGGAAACCAGGTCAATAGTCAAAGAGGAGGAGAGAAAGTGTTCCAGATATGAGGGAAAGTAAGAGAAAATTCCTGGAGCTGAGAGATGAAGTGTTTGTGAAACAGCCAGGAGGAAAGCCAATGCACTAGATTAAAAAATATGTGTCAAGGAATAAGTTGTAAGAAGGCTGGAAAGATAGGACCTTGAATGACAAACAGAACATTTTGTATTTGATAGGAGGTAATAGGGAGCCATTTGGAATTTATTGAGTAAAAGGGATGACTCAGTTAAATCTGAACTTTAGGAAAATCGATTTAGTGGCTGAATGGATTGGAATGGGAAGAAACATGAGGAAGGCAGACCAAACAGCAGCCTATTAAATTAGTGCCAGGAATGAGGTAAGGGTTTGTACCAGAATGGTAGCAATGTTAGAGGAGAAAAAGCAAATATATTCCAGAGATGCTTCGAAGATGAAATTGACAGGCTTTGACAACAGATTGGATATGAGATGGAGTGAGAGATAGTGAGGGGTTGAGTGAGAAGTTGAGGATGACTTCTAGATTGAGAGCTTGAGGGACTGGGAGGATAGAGATGCCCTTTACAGTAGTAGGGAAGGTAAAGAAAGGTAAGGTTTAGAGGGAAAAGAAGAGTTCAGTTGTGGACGTGTTGAGTTTAAGATGCTTACTTGGACATTCAGTTCAAGATATCTGAAAGGCAAATAGAGATTCAAGATGCTTCTTTGTTGCAGAAATGCTAAGTATTTCCTTTTTTATGCTTATTAGAACCCTTCTCTCCCCCCCCCCCCAACCAGGGCTTCTATCTTCAGTTCTGTCATTTCTCTTCAGAGTAGTGCCATTTGTCATCTAGGGCTAAGTGTATTTGAGGATCTACCAATTAGAATTTTATTTCAGCATCCCAACTACTACAATTTACTACTAAAATAAATAATATATAAATAATGAGACAAAGCATGATAATAAACCAGCTACAAACTTGCCATTCTCCCAGATCTTGGAAGTCCCCTAAACTTAAGACTGATATGGACCCAAAAGTTCTGGACATAGATGATGTGAGTCTTCCCTTGAGAAGGCAAAAGAATATAATCACACAGTTCCCACAGGATATTCTATTCACATTTCTTTTAGACCGAGTCATCATCAGTCATCACCTCTGGGAGTCAGAATCTTAGCTCATTTATGTCATAGGATTGTAGATCTGGTTGCTAGTTCACAATTTACTGATCATCACTAGGGTCCTCTGATCTTATCTAGTCATAGCTAACCCCCCAGAGAGCAAGGGAGTTGATTTTGTAGTTGATCCTTGACCACCACTTTCAAGTCCTTTCTTCTCTAAATCCATTAAAACAAAGATCTTGATGCTACTTGAAATATGAGAGAGGGGTAACAGAAAAGCAAAGATATTTAAAGATCCTGAAATAGAATCATAAAATTAGAAGGATTCTCCCAGATTGTTTCATTTTGTAGAGGAAGAAAATGAAGATCACATAAATGAGTTAGTAGCATGCTCAGTTTTTTCCCTCTATAATATACTGTATCTCTCAGAGCATTACCCATTCATAAGTCTAAATAATATTTATTTAAATACTATTATTTAGTTTTTCCAAATACATGTAAAAATGTTTTTAAAAATTTTAATTATTTTTGTACTTTTTAAAAATAGTATTTTTTCCCAAGCCTATGCAAAGATAGTTTTCAACAAAAAACCCCATGCTCCAAATTTTTCTCTCTTTCCTCCCTTCCCCCAAGACAACAAGCCATCAAACATAGATCAAACATGCACAGTAAAGATAGTTTTCAACATTCATTTTTTGTAAGACTTTTTTGTTCCAAATTTTTCTCCCTCCCTGCCTTACCTCCCCCCCTCTAAGATAGCAAACAAGCTGATATAGGTTAAACATGCAATTCTTTTAAACATAATTCATTCATAAGTTTCCCATCAAAGTCAAGAAATCTCAAAAGTCATTGCCAAAGTATCTTGTGATGTCCATGGGGAAAAGTTGGGGAGGTTAGAGCAAGATGATAGATAGTGTAACTAAATAAATTCAGAATTGACTAAATAGTCTGACCAAAAGAGAAATTATTAATGTATTGATGTCATTTTGGAGAGATGTCTCTAATGGAAAACCCCAGGGACATGAGCTTGATTGTTCTATTTGATCAAACTGATCTCTCTAAAGTACAAATCTGATCATGTCACCCTACCCTTCTATTATTTAATCAACTCCGGTGACTCACTTACTGCCTCTAGGAATCAAATACAAAACCCTCTTTTTAGCTTTTAAAGCCTTCCAGAGCCTTCTTATACTATCCTCTCCATCACCATCTCTATACTATAAGTGCTACTGGACCCAGATAGTTCTGGACACTTTGCAAAGTCACTTATATCCAATTCATGTCATGGTCTTTCCTGATGTCATGGTCCTCTTTTAGAATAAAGGATAAATATCAGCAATGTTTTCCAGTGATATAATTTTCATCCCATACTTTGAACACAATTCCATCTTCCTACTCTGGGCATTTTCACTGGCTGGGTCCCAGGCCTAGGATCTCCTCATGTCCACTTCCTAGTTTTACTGGATTCCTTCAGGTTTCAGCTCAAGTCCCACCTTCTACAAGAAACCTTTCATGTCCCCCTATAAAACTAGTACCTTCCCTCTATTGATTGTCTCCAATATACCATATAGATATTCTACTTGTACATGGTTGTACATGGAGATCCTTGAGAACAGAGAATCTTTTTTTTTTTAACTTTGGTCTTCCTTTGTATTCTTAGCACAGCTCCTAACACATAGTTAGCCCTAAATAAATGTTTATTGATTAAATGATTGATTGATTTGGAGGAAGGCATAGCTGATATATTTAATCAGATTTGTAAATGGCATAAAACTAAGAATTATAGCTTAACACATTGGATGGTAGAGTCAAAACTTGAAAAGATTTTGATAGGCTATAAGTATAGGTTGAATCTGAGGATAAAATTTAACACATACATATATGTATGTGTATTCATAAGTACATGTAGATACTAATGTATCTATACATGAATATGAATATATATGTATATAGATACACATTATTTACACAAAAACACATTTTCTTATACTTAGATTCAAAAAACCAGCTGCCCAAGTACAGAATAAAGAAGGCATGGCTAGACAGCAGTTCATGTGAGAAAATCTGGGGGTGTCAGAGGACTGTAAGCTCAACATGAGTCAATAATATAATGTGGCAGCCAAAAACATCTAATGTGATCCCAGGCTGCATTAGAGAGAGGCACTGTGTTCTGAACATGGGAGGTGATAGTCCTCTGTCCTCTGCTTTGGTCAGACCACATCTGAAGCCGTGTGTTCAGTTCTGGGAGGCATATTTAAGGAAAAACAAAGACAAATTCGACCACATCCAGAACAGGATGACCAGGATACCAGGACTGGAAACCAGGCCACAGGAGGACTAATTGAAGGAACTCATGAAGTTTAGCCTGGAGAAGAGACTTAGGGTTGAGTTAGGAGCAAAGAGTAAAATTTTGAGAGGAACAGATTTCATCTCCAATTGGCAGTCAAGTCCCTTCCACTGGGGAGTCTGGACACCTGCAATAATCCTCTCCACTGAGAATCCCAGAAAAGTGGGACTGGGGAAAGTGATTGTGGTGTATTGTGGGGGGGAGTGGTGAGAGAGAATAGCAGGAACCAACTTGGAGATGTACCAGGTAAGGCTTTGACATTATCGATTGATACATCCTGTTTTACTGCTTAGGAACAAATCCCCCTTGCCTTACCAAATTCCTGCTTTCATGCAGTGCCCTTTCCCTTCTTTTTATTATTGCAGACTACGACAGCTAAGTTCAGTTCTTAGATTCCTTGGGACCAAATTTTATTACTTAGCATTATCTGTATTTCATCTTTCTCAACTAGGCTATAAGCCCTTTGAGGTGCTGAGCACAAAGAAAGTGCTCTTTCCATAGGTACTGCTAAAATCAGGGCTCAGTACCAGGTAGTGGACGAAGGCTGATTTGAAAGATTACAGTCTTTGGTAGTTTGGAAAGACTACTAACAGCTCCAGAACATTATCAGACAGGGAAACACACCACCCTGACCAGATATACAGGCCTCCCAAGGGCCTTAGGAAGGGAAAAAAAACTGCATCAGCCTCCCGACTCTCCTCTTCTCCAGCAGACTCAGTACAGACAGGACTAAATTGGGCTGGACTTTCAGAGCCTTGAAGACTACCCCTGCCTAATCTTGAACCCTGCTCCTGCTGGCCTCAGAGTCTGGTGAGAGTGGGCCTCAGTTCTCTATCTCTGTTCTTGGACAGAAAGATTTGCTTGGGAGTTACAAAGGGAGGGGCAAACAAATATCCTCCACCTTCCTCCAACAGTAATTTGATCCCTTACACTGGTGGCAGATACTTTCTGGGATCTGATTCCTAGCATTGGTCAGCCCCTGCCTCAATATCCCCAGCAGTAATTTGTGGAAAAGTGAGGGGAAAGGTGTCCTCTAGACTTGGGACTTCCAGCCTCTCTTCTACCCTGGGTTTCCTCCCACTTTCCACTCTAGGTCCCCTACCCCCACCCCTGGAGATTGCCATGACAACAGTGAGGTCAGAAGGAGGGGTGGGACCTTTCTCCATCCTCTCTAGGAGAGGCAAAGTTCCCTTTCCCACTTTAGCCTCTCCCCAAATCATTCACTCAAGACACTGAAGGTGGGGGTGGTCTGCTATACTTCCACCTCTGCTGGGCTTGGAGCAGCCTACTTAATGGTCCCCTTCCTTGGTTCCCTATTAATTACATAGTGGTATAGGATGTCCCTGCCACAACAGCTGTGGTGATGCAAAGAGTATTCAATCTGGAAATGCTGGCTGGGTTTAAGTACCGTCTCTGCCAGGAGGGATTGGTTGTGACCTTTTCTTGCCTCAGTTTCCTTATCTGTAAAATGGGAATAGTAAAACCCACTGTACTCATCTTACAGAAGTGTTGTGGAACGAATGAGTTAATGTTTGTACTCAGAATAATTGTATGTAACCTGAAATATAAATGTCATCTTTTTATTTTCTTCCTGAAGCAAGTCATTTCCCCCTCCTTGGGCCTCAATTTCCTAAAATGGAAATTTCTAAATTCTCAACTAGGTCTAAATCCAATGAACCTAGAAAAATTGGAGGGATGGGGGTGAGGGTGGGTAGGGCTGTGTATGTGGGGAGAATGGGTTGGGTGACCCTTCCATGTCCTTCCCACCCCCACCTCCACTCTCCAGGTCGGTAGACTTGCTGGAACCAAACTGTCCCTGAAGCACCCCTAACCACAAAAACCATTTTCCTAACCCCAGCCCTAATTGGGGCACGAGCTACACTCCTGTATGACACACCCCGCACACGCCCTAGAACTGGGGACACTAGAGTTTCCCCCTCGGGCCTCAGAGCCAGGCCGACTGGGAGTGGGAGTGGGGTGTGTGCGGATGAGGGTGGTAGGGAGGGGTGTCCTGCTCCCTCCCTCTTCCCCCCCTCCGCCGGCTCTCTTCTCGCCTCGCCCACTCCAGGCCCCTCAGCCCATTCTTCCTGAGGGGATGGAGCGCAGAGTGGAAGGAGTTAAACAAGGTGAAGGAACTAGGCGAGGGGGATGGGATACAGTGACGGGGAGAAGGCGGAGGGGACGAAAGAGAAAGTGTGAGAGCGGGGGCGGGAGGGGGGTGGTGAGCTGAGAGAGACAGAACATCCTGTGCCCGTCGCCGGATACAGCGCTGGAGGGAGGAGGGGGCGCGGAGGCGGAGGTAGACAGAGACTGGGGGGTGGCGGCGACTGAGAGATGGAGGGGGCAGGGGGCCGCGGCCACCGCGGACCGAGAGGGGAAGGGAAGGCGGGATGCCTAGGAGCCCCGGAGATGCCCCTCCAGCCCACGCCCCATCTACACACTGCCCAGCACCCCCCCCCCGCCGCCCTGTGCTCGCCGTAGCCTCCTTCCCCCACCTCAGCGCTTATTCCCCCATCCCCTGCGGCTCGCAATCCGTAGCTGCCGCCTCCCGGTTTCCCCATCCTGCCTCCTCCTTCCTCTGTAAGGAGAGAAAGCTAGAAGGCACGTCCCGAAGCCCGGGTTTCCTGGGAAGGGGGCTGTTGCGTTGGAAGGGCTTGTGCCAGCCGGAGAGCTGGCTCTGCTGCTTAATTACTCTTGATCTTGGAGGAGTCTCAGTTTCCTCATATGTAAAATGAGGGTTAGGCCAAACTCCAAGCTCCCTTTCAGCTGTAGAACTAATCCTTTGCTCTCTGAGGCTGAAGTAGAGTCTTACCATTTATACCCGTTGCACAGATGAAATTGAGTTTTAGCAAAATTACACAGCTTCCAAAGATTGACCGGGTAAGAGTGAGCTTTGGCGGTGGATTATGTAGCCCTGGTCTTCTGACTCCACAATCCCGACCAATAAATTGGTTCATTCTCCCTGACATAATGTCCCTCTCGTCCCAATGGACCCTTGCGCTCATCCTCCTAGATTTCAGTGATGATAATACATAGCACAATACCTTGCCATCTGTCAAAATCTGTTGATTATTTGATTAACTGAATTGGACAGCTAACTGCCAGAAATAGTTATAAAAATATGGAATTGGGAGATTGTATTTGGGTTAAGGCACAAGGAATAAAAAAGGATGTCAGACAAAGAGCATCATAATCTAGATACGTGCTGGTGAGGTGGTTCTATTCAAAAGGAAACAGACTCAATAATGAGTTTTATGTGAGCCTAATTTGGAGGAGCTGTGTGGTTACTTTTCTGATAGGCTGATTTGCCTTAGAATTTTACACTGGAATGTTTCTTCTGAACACCTCAGTATTAAAAGTTTATTGGGGTTCTGAACAGAGGGATGGACAGGACCCAGTAAAAATAGATAGGTTAAATAAATTGGAATTACTTAGTCCAAGGAAAAGGAAGCTCACAAGAACCTTCTGGGAGTTGAATGCTGTAGAATCTTGTCAAGGACATTCCTGAAGGGGGAGAAGAGCTCCACTACACAACAAATTCTAACTTTATACAACAGTTACTGAAAAGACTGCTGGATTTGGGGCTAGAGGACCTGGCTTCTAATCTTGTCTCCAATTCAATCTGTCAACAACATGCATTTAGCATTTTTGTGTGTGCCAGATACTAGCTGGTCTGACTTTGCCTAAATTACTTTACCTGGGGGCAGCTAGCTGGCACGGTAGATAGAGCACCAGTCCTGGAATCAGGAGGACTAGAGTTCAAATTTGACCTCAAACACTTAATAAATACTGCTGTGTGATCCTGGGCAAATCACTTAACCCCAATTGCCTTACCAAAACAAACAAACAAACAAACAAAAACCCTTGAATTACTTCACCTGCCAAGGTCTCAGTGTCCTCTTCCTATTATCCTTTGAGATAATACTTGCTTCCTGCCTCACAAGACTGTTATGGGGAAAGCTCTTTAATTATATAGAAAATGCAAACTATTATATAAATGAAGTTTGGTTAAAATGAAGATAAAGAAGAAAAAAGTCCCATAAGAATATTCTGAAGAGCATAAATAAGAAAAAAAATTTCTCACTTTTTACTCTGCTGATAGTGGAGTGGGTAGAAAATGGTGAGGGTTATGGGGGTAATTGCTGATAAATATTTCTATGGGCCTTAGGCATTTGCCCCTTTTCCCTTACTGGCTACTTCCCAGAGTCTCTCTGCCTAGTGGTTAGCCAAAAGAAAAAAAGGGGGGGGGTGCAGGGGAAGGAGAAGTAGGTGGGAATGTGGGAGTCACAGGGACATTGGGGTGGAGGGTGGAGGAGGCAGAATTGGACTGCATTTGAAAATTTCAGGAACAGTGTGTTACTGTCCACCGGAGGCTCTGAGCCTTCCTTGTAACACATAACACTTTAAAGCTCTCCACAGTCTGGCTCCAGCCTACCTTTCCAGGCTTATTGCATATTACTCCCCTTCATGGACACTATGTTCCAGCCAAATTGGTCGACATTCTGTTCTCTGAACTTGGCAGTCCATTTCCCCCCTCCATGACTTTGCACAGGCTGCCCTCCTGGCCTGGAATGCCCTCCCTCTTCACTTCAGCTGGACTTCAAGGCTCAGCTCAGGTGCTGTCTTCTATAGGAGAATTTTCTTGATCTCCCTAGTGCTACTCCCCTTTCATTCTTCCCCCTCAAGTCTTCTATCTGTTTTGATGTATTCATGCAGAATATAGCACTGGAATATATTCTAGACTTGGTAACAGGACTTGCATTCAGATTCTACTTGCCAGCTGTGTGATCTTGGGTAGATCACTTCTAAGCCTCAATTTTCTTAGGAGATTGGACAAGATGATCTCTAAAGTTCCCTGCCAGTTTATAATCTATGATCACATGTTGTTCCTTTCCAGTAGAACATAAGCTCCTTTAGGGCAGGGGAGATTTTTCATTTTGATTTTCTATTTCCTGTGTAGGGGCAGTTAGGTGGAACAGTTGGATAGATGCCAAGGCCTGCAGTCAAAAAGACTCACCTTCTTGAGTTCAAATCCAGCCTCAAATACTTACTAGTTGGGTGATCTTGGGCAAGTCCCTTAACTCTGTTTGCCTCAGTTTCCTCATATATAAAATGAACTGGAGAAGGAAATGACAAGTCATTTCAACATTTTTGCCAAGAAAATCCCAGTAGGGTTATGGGGGGGGTCACATACTATTGAAATGATTGAACAAAAAACCCTAATATCTTTCTTATACAAGGTATAAATATATATTATATATATACATACATACACACACATATATATATATATATTGGGTAGGTACTTAATGCTTGTTGGACTTGAAGTGACAGAGTGAAATCTCTTGATGTTAAACATGTACACTTGTATAAAAGATAATATCAAAAAAGCGTTTTTTCTTGTGCCTCCCTTTATGTTTCACACTAGTCCACTGTTTACCTTACCTAGAGTTCTAACTGTTTTGGAAAAGCTCTGCTTTGCACTTCCTTTGCAGGAAGAAACAGGGCAGAGGAAGGAACTCCAGAGAGCAGCTGATCCCATTTGTCCC
>JAJPUD010021489.1:0-15862 GCA_023553655.1 Myrmecobius fasciatus | reverse complement strand
GAGAGAGAGAGAGAGACAGAGACAGAGGGAGGAAGAGATTGCATGATCTTCCCTCCTTGAAATAATTTGGATGAAAATAAAATTCAAGCATTGCTTGTTCTCCCTAATCTCTCCCCATTTTCCCCTCTATTATAAATACTTTTCTTTGTATATCTTATTTATGTCAGATAATTTTCTGCATTTTTCCTCCTCCTTCCCCCTTCTCCCAATACCTTCTTTTCTCCTTTTATTTTTGAGATTATCCCAATACATTACACTCACAACTATGCCCTTTAAGTAAACTCCTAACTGCCCTAATGATGATAATGTTCTTAGGGATTATAAGTATCTTCTTCCCATTTGAGACTTGATCTCCCTATCTCACCTGAACTAGGAAAATAGTGATTATTCACAGGTTCATTTCCAGTATTGATTGGCATAGAATACTTAACCTGCTACATTTTTTGTACCCAGGGCTTGTTTGTACTTCTGGTAGTTCTCCAGTCCTAAGAGTTTGGTGCCAGATCTAATGTGGACATTGACTTGAGTCCTATTGCAGCTCAGAATTCCTGAACTCAAGCAATCTGCCAGCCTTTAGATTCCCCAGAAATAGAAATTATAGGCATGTACAATCATATGAGGAATTGTATCTGATTTCCCCCCCCACCTTTAACCCATTCAAATGAAAGTTAAGTCCATGTACTACCCAGTTCCTCCATCCTTTACTCCTTACTTTTATATAGTCTTCTACTTGTATATTTTTGGATTATATGATTATATGAGATCCTTCCTCTTTCTTTCTCCCCTACAGTATTCATTTTCCCTTCCTTTTCTTTATTTTAAGATCAGTGAAACATTAATAATTCCATTTCTAGTTCTTCCATCTTGACTTCCTTTCTGATCCTTGATGATATTAGGGTTTTGAGGAGACTTTAGTATCCTCTCCCCCATTAGAATTTGAACCTTCATTCTTTTTTTTCAGTTTCTTATGATTTGCTAGCTTATATTTATCTTCTCATGACTGCTTTTTTTGCATTTCAAAGTTTCTTTGTGCCTCTAATCTTTTTATGAGGAAGTTTTCTATTTCATTTAAGATCTATTTTTTCTTCCTATTGAATTATACCCAGTTTTTTCTGGGTAAATTATTCTTGGTCCAAAATCATCTGTTACCTTTTATGATATAAATTCTAAGCTTTTCATTCCTTTTTAAGTATAGATGGTAAATATAGGGTGATGTGACTGTAATACTTCGGTACTTGAATTTTAACCTCCTAGTTACATGCAATATTTTTTCTTTGACCTAAAAGCTCAAGATTTTTCTTTCAGGAAGTAACTAGTGGATTATTTCTATTTTTACTTTTCCCTGTTATGCTTGTACATCTGAAAGTTTTCTTTTTATTTCATGAAATATAATGCTGTGATGATGTAATCTGATGACTGTTCTTTAAGTCATGGCTTTTTAAAGTAATACAATGATTTTTAAATTCTTTCTCCTTGATTTGTTTTCCAGATAAGTTGTTTTTGATGTGAGATATCTGCTTTTGACTCTGTTTTAATATTTCTTGTTGTCGTTCTTAATTTCTGAATGGCCTTTTCTAATTTTCAAAAAGTCTCTCGGGGAAGATTTTGTATCTCTTGTGTTAAAACTGTTAATTCTCTTCCCAGTTTTTCCATTCATAACTTTAATTTCTTTTATAAATTCTTTACCCCAATGCTTTCTTTTCGTTTATAAAAGTAATGATTAAATTCTTTTATAAAAAAAAAAAAACTGGCTTCATTTCTTCCAGGAATCCTAGTTGAACTTGGGCCCAAAGTATGTTTTTCTTTTGAAACTTTTTGTATAGATGTATTGGAGTTGTGTCTTAGAAGTTCTTGTAGGCCTTTTTCTTTGTTTACTCATTCTTCTTGCCTTAATTTCTAGTCTTTGGACTTTTTGTTATGGACAAACTTTGTATACTTTTCAAGGGAGTATCTTGGGTCTTTCTTAGTTCTGTTTTGTATTTTTGTATCATGCTGGTGCTTTCTCTGAATATTAAGTGTTGTGGATCTCCAGACCAGTTCAAGTTTGAGACTTGCAAGCTTTCAGTGTTCACAAATTGGTCTGATAAGGAAAAGGTCTGATCATTGCCTTCCTTTTCTAAGTCTTGTACTCTCTTGACTTGGATTTCCAGATGATCACCACAATTGTGGACTTTTTTCTAGATGAAGTCCTAGTAGACTGCTGCTGTAGTAGACTGTTGACAGCTAACAGGAGGTTCTGCAGATTCAGATTGACAGAATTGCATTATACCCTTGATCGAACTTCCTGTCTTGATTATTCTGCTATAGGCTTCAGACTGATAATCAGGAACTGGCTCTGAAACCTTACTCCCCATAGGGTC
Organism: Myrmecobius fasciatus; assembly: GCA_023553655.1. NCBI lineage: Eukaryota > Metazoa > Chordata > Mammalia > Dasyuromorphia > Myrmecobiidae > Myrmecobius > Myrmecobius fasciatus. Next base: position 13,502 of record JAJPUD010021489.1, on the reverse strand, counting down.
AGAACTCCACTACTTCACTTCTTTTCTTGCTTTTTTTCCCAGTACACAGCCTCATATCCATAACTTCTCATTTTCATTAGCTACCCCAGGGATATTACCTTCCTTGGGCCACACTGTGGCATAGTTCTAGGGTAAAAGCAACAGAGGTGCTATTTCGGTATTTGTTTATGTTCCCTGTTTCAGATCAGCCCATTATGCTAGATCTGGGACTTCATTTTGCTTTTGTGCAGAGCCCCAGGCCCAAGTTTAGTCTCAGAACTATAAGGCTCCATATAATACCCTATTGACTATACCATGTAGACAAGCCTTTATTTTCCTAGGCCAACCTGGCTAGAAAAAATATGATTCATTGATTTTACTTTGGGTTTCCCAGTGAGAAATTGGTCTGGTCACTTCCTAGGTCTTTGTGTGATATTTATAGAGGAGAGCTAGATCGTACTGCTTCATCTTACTTCACTATCTTGACTCAGTGTTCAATTCTTTGTATATAAAAAATGAATCTAGCATGTTAGCATGTATTTGTGGAATAAAGAGAAACAGAGATTGATGGTAGAGGGCTTATTAAGAAGCTATTGAAAGAATTTATGTGGGTGCAAATGAGAACCTCTTCATATGTGGTAATGGTGGGAATAGAAGGATGCAAATGAGACCCTTTTCTTGTGGTAATGGTAGAAATAGAACTTAAGAGAATTAACAGGATTTGGCAACATTGAATGTGGGGTGGAAGGGAGAAAAACAATCAAAGAGTATCAAAACTTTAAAAGAGGGGTAAGGAACATGTAGCCCACGGCTATATAAGGCCCTCCAAATTATTTTGGTCAGGCCCTGCCAAGGCAACTGCAGGCAGTGATGAACTGAAAGCTAGGTACAACAACCTCCCACTCCTTGAGTTTTTAAGTTGATAATTTTGTGTGGCCCACAAATGATGTAATAAATGGCCATTGACAGAAAAAAAAGGGTATTTGAATGAATAGTGGTCTCACTGAAAGAAACCTGGGAGTTGAGAGAAAGATTTTGGAAGAGAGGCAGTAAGAACAGTTTGGGGTACCACTAGGATATCCAGGTAACAATGTTTAGTAGACCACTGAAAATGCAGGTCTGGATGTTGGGAGAGAGTATGGGAATAGAGATATGGTTTTAGGAGTCAACTACATAGAAGTAGGATTCTGTATAAGGGAGGGAAAAAGAATGGAGTGGTCCAAGGACATAAAAATGACCCTTTTATAAACTATGCCTTGAAATATGTCATATTTACCAAATTCTGTGAGAGAACAGAAAATTATATTGGGAATGAAAATTAGAAAATAAATAGTAAGGGAATTTTAAATATTCAACTTTTGAAAAGTAACTTATTGAAATGTATAAAAGAATTAAGGATTTAATTTTAAAAATAATTTGGCAAGTATTTATGTGTGTAGAAAATCTATCTCTTACTTTATTTTTATAATAATTTTCTTTGAAAGGTTTTGAGATTTATCATTTGTACTCAGAAATTCCCCTACCTTATATCAATTTTATAAATTCCTCTGTAAAATCATAAGTCAGTCAGGACTAAAGTAATTGGAATCCAGAGGAGCAAATCTAAGAGTTCTTGGTTTTGTTTTCCAAATGCTGAGTTAATGAAGATGTATTTCTTTGCTCTGAAAAAAATTTTTTGTTTGTTTTTAACCTCCCCTCACCCAAGGATCCTTCTCTTGTCTTCTTCCCTCACCCTTTACTTCCCCATCTGCCATCTTTTCCGTCTTATTTCTTTATAGATTTTGAAGGGTGTTATACTCTTCATGGTATATATGTAATGTTGTCTGTTGAACCCATTCCTGATGTGAGTAGGTTTTCAGAGCTATGAACCTTCCCCCCCCCTTCTTAAAGCCTCTATGTCTATTCTTCCTCTGCACTTTATTTGTATCACTTCATTACTATTTTTACCTTGACTCTGCCAATCTTTATTTTGAGCTACCCTATTGTGGATGTGAATCTTAATCATAAAGTATGTATTTTCCCATCTAATTTCCCAAATAATAATTTGTCCATGTTTAAACAGTTTGTCCATGTTAAGTTCCTTAAAATTGATCTTTCCTATTGACTCATGTTAAATTTTCTATTAAGTTCAATTGATAGAAAGTCCTGAAAATTTGTGAGTTTGTTGAATGTTTCTTCTCATTCAAAATTATAGATAATATTGCTGGATATATTTTTGGCCACAAGCCTAGTTCTTTTGATTGTCAGTAAATATGATTCCAGGACCCTGAGGTCTTTTATTGTAGCTGCTGATAAATCTTATACAATTCTAATTTTAGCTCCAGCATATTTCAGTTGTTTTTTTCTTGTTTCTTACATTATTTTCTCTTTGATCTGGGGACTTCAAAATTTGGCATTAATATTTCTGTGTGTTTTCCACACAGGATCTCTTTGAGGTGCTGATCAGTGGATTTTTTCTATTTTTACTTTCCCCTCATAGTCTATCACTCCAGGACAATTTTCTTGGATTATTTCCTGTATTGTTGTGTCAAGGTTCTCTTTTTGGTCACAACTTTCTTGCAGTCCAATTATTCTTACCTTTTTTCTTCTTGATCTGTTCTCCAGATATGTCATCTTTCTTATAAGATGCTTCACATGATGTCCTATTTTCTCATTGTTTATAATTTGTTTTGGTATTTCTTGGTGTCTCATAGTTTCACTGGCTTCCCCTTGGCCAAATCTATTTTTCAAAGAATTATGTTTGTCTTGGAGATTCTGCATCTCCTTTTCTAGTTGATTAACTTTTTTCATAAGCTTCTTATTTTTCTAATGGTTTTTACTTATTTATTTATTTTAGGTTTTTATCAACGTCTCTCATTTGATTTCTAAATTCTTTTTTGAGTCTTCTATAAATTCTCTCTGGGCAGGGAGCCATTTCACATTACTCTTTGGGGTAGAAACTTTTCTTTTACTAAAATGTCTTTCTCTGAAGGTGAACCCCGGTCTTTCCTGTTCCTATAATTTGTTTCAATGAGGGGGTTCTTTCTTCTTTGCCAATTCGAGGTAAAAGTCTCTGTGGTTCCTGCTGAGGCTCCCACCACACCTAGATAGTCCAAGGGGTCCCCACTTGATGTTTCCAAGAAGCTCGTCCAGAAGTGTTTGCACTTCAGATAGGTTAATCCCTAGATCTTTCTTCAGATCTTCTTGGGTTATATCTGGAGGACCCTTGTTCTGCCCCAGGTCTGTGTTTGCCCTGAGACACAAATTTGTTCTGTTTGTAGGGGAAATCTGGAGAACTTGAAATTTACCAACCTACTCCACCATCTTCCCAGAATTCTCCCTCTGAAAATTTTTTAAAGTGATCAACACAGTATTACATCATATCATAGATTCTGTCAACAAAAAGGCACACAGTTAATTCTTACCTAATAAGAATTTTCTACCAGTGACATTTTTTAACCATTAAGTAGATATTATATCATTGTTACCTCAGATTCTTCATGTGAATAACCCAGTTCTTCTTCTGTATCCGCCAAACAACTAGAAAAACAATATAAAATATAAGAAAGAACACTGGACCTGGAATCAGGAAAGATCGAAGTTTAGTCAAATTTTGCATCTGACACTTTTAGTTGCCTCTGACACCCCTCTATGACTCTATGGTCTCCTGAAAGACAGCTCCATGATGCTTTATGTAAGGCTAGAGATATTTGACTCCTGATTGACTGACTGACTTCTGAGAGTGAGGAGTAGAGATGAGGAGATAGGTCAAAGGAGGCAAGGTATCGACTTTAAATAGCAAAGTGATTACACCCCCCCAAGAGCTGTAGGTATATGGGGGAAAGTCAACACTCTCCAAGAAACTGACAATGTGATCATTCGCTTCCCAATTGAACTGAGATTTCATCTCCCAAAAATCTCTCAGCTACTTAAGAGTCTCAGAGTATCTCTACCCTTATAAAGAGCATCATAAGACTGTCATTCAGTGATTCAACAAGCTTTACTAAGGGTGGGACTACAGTTATATGACCACAGACAAGTCACTTAACGTTCCCCCCCCCCCAACATCCTAAAATTTTCCATTTGTAAAAGGAAGGCATTTACCCCAGGGTGTTGTTAAAATGAGATAATGTAAAAACTTCATAAACAATGTTCATAGGAATATCAGTTATTATTCTTTATTTCCCTATTTCTATCATTTGTATCACCATTTTCCTAAACATTAGTGCTCCAAACTTTGAAGTCATCTTTGATTTCTCTTTGAATTAAACTCCAAACCTAAACAATTACCAGTTCTGTTGACTTCCTTCAAAGTCCTTTCTTTCTTCATACTCTCTCACCCTTTGCTACTACTTTGTAACCACTTGAGGGTAGTCCTTTAATACCTCATCTTTATATAATCCGTATTAATCTCAACAAAGAACTGCATTTATCCTCTTCTCCTATTCCAGTACATTCATTGAATTCCTGTTCATGTACAGCATTAAGTTCAAATACCTTCAACCATCTGGTTACACCCTATCTTTTATAACCTTATTACTCATATTCTTCCCTGTAAAAATGCTTTGTTTCACAGTCCAATGAATACCTAAATAAACTATTTTGATTCTCTTTGTTCTGCTGCCTATGTATGGTTTCTACCTATCCAAATCCTGTTCATCATTCAAGACTTAAAACCCTGCCTTCAAGCTTTCTGTAAAAATTTCCCCATAGTTAACTTCTCTTCATGAATACTTTATTGCCTATATCACTGTCTCTTGACACTGAATTATTTATGGTCTTATAATAATTTTGTTCTATTGCATTAGAATGTTAACTTTTGCTTTGTTAAACTTTCTACCTATATAAATGTCTAAATCCTCTAACTAGGTTCTAAACTCTTAGAAAGTAGAGATTATATAATTTACTTTTTGATGTCATACTTTCTGTTGTGCTCTGCCTATCTTGTCTAGGTTGGCCCTTTATATGAGATATTTGCTGGATTAAATGAATAAAAATTTTCAAATTTTACATGATAATATATTGTGCTAATCTTATGAATGTACAAAAGTGAAGCATATGTTAATACTGCATGTAGAACTTCAAGAAATTCTCCAGGAATAGCTTTCAGTTAAAGTATCTTTCAAATTTCCAATCAAATACTGTTTCACTTTGAAAAAAGCAAGATATTAATAGTGCTACTGGAGACCATAACGAAATCTTTTTCCCCTTTTCAATATTCTTCCCAAATTTTAGTCCCCTTAAATGAACCTAAGTACTCTAGATGTGTCCTGATAACAGGAGAATACAGTGAAAATATCATCATTCTCTCTCCTGGATACTGTTTCACTTAATACATTCTAGCTTTTTGACTTGTCATGTTGCACTGTTGACTCATTGAGTTGGCAGAATGCAAAACTATCAGATCTTATTCAGATGAATTACTTTCTACCTATATCTTTTTATAATGTATCTGTTAAGTTAACTTTTTAAACCAACTTGATATATAGTCCATAGAGACTGACTCTATTCATTAGCACATTGCTGTCTCTTCATTGTCTTCTGCAAATTGTATAACCAATTAACAATTGTTTATTAAGTACCTGCTCTGTCCCAGGCACTGTGCTGGGTACTAGAGATACAAAGACAAAAAATGAAAAAGTCTCTGGCCCTCAAAGATCTTACATCTTGTAAAGGGAGATGGCATATATGTGTGTGTGTGTGTGTCATATATGTGATATATTCAAGTATGTGATTATATATGTATATATGTAAATATACTTAAATATATTAATATAGTATTAGAATATATCAAATTAATACATATAAGATAAAGACAAAGTAGCTAAATATGATAGTTATATCATAGTTAAAGATAACATAGTAAGAAAGGGCTCTAGCATTTGGTTATATGAAACAAGGCAACATGTAAAAAGATGCTTTAGCTACACCTTAAAGGAAGCAAGGGATTCTCTAAGATGGAAGTGAGGAATGAATATATTCCTGGTATGGGGGAAAGCCAGAACAAAACTGCATAAGTAGAAAATGGAGTGTTATATATGACAACCATAGAGAAAGTCAGTTTGGCTAGATTCTATAATATGAGAAAATGAATAATGTATAATGAAGGCAAAATATGTTGGAAGCCAAATTTATATTTTATCCAAGAGACAGTAGGAACAACTAAGTGAGATTGCTAGAGTGATACATAAGGAAAACAACTTTTTTAGTTTTGTGGAGAATAGATTGGAATGGAGAGATACTTGAGGCAAAGAGATCAATTAGTAAATCATTACTATAGCTCAGTACAGAGATGATAAGGGCCAAATCTAAGGAAATAACTGCAAGAAAAAAGAGGGATCAGATGCAAGAGATTAGGTAGTACAAATAACCATTTTTGCCTTCATAGCCTTCAGTTTGCTTAGTCATAGAACAGGAATAATGAGATCTGCAGTGCCTATCTCACAGGGTTGTTGTGCAGATTGAATTAGGTTTTTTACATATATATGTAAAAAGCTTCCGAAACCTTAAAGCACATTATAAATATTATTAGATAACTAGCTAATGATGTTATATTTAAATTTAGTAACTACATGGTTCACTAATGGAAAAGTTTTCCTTTTAGAGAAGGAAAACTTCAGTATTTTATCTGAATAAATACTTACTCAGATAAGTATTTATCTTATCCTTTTCAGTATTTTATATAAAGGTCTTACCTCCAAAATAGAAATATTAAGTAGAATAGGGCCAAAAAAACTCTTTTCTATTCCACTGCAAATTTCCAATTTGATATCAAATCATTTCTGACTATTTTAAGAGCTCTTCAATTAATCACCTCTAAACTTACCTCATAACAATTAGGTAACTATCATCTGGCTCAGATTTCTCCATTTTTTCCCCATGTCATTACTTTTTCTACATTGTCTTCTCTTATGTTATTACATGGGAGATTTTATCCAAATACTTTGATAAAATTTAGGTTAACGCCATGTGTTGTATTTCTTTTATAATATTGTCAATAAAAAGGAAATAGCTTTGGTTTTTCATGATCTGTACATAATAAAGTTGTGCTGTTTCTAAATTCATTGTTGCCTTTTCTCTAACCATTCTTTTAATGATATGTTAAAAAAAAGTCTCCCAGCAATCAAAATTAAGGTCATTATTTTATTCTTTTCAGGATCCATTCTCTTTCCATTTAAAAAAGTGGAATATTTGCCTCTTTTCATGTCCTATAGTACCTTTCCCTTTCTTTTATTTCAGTTATCAAATCTACCATTTTTTTTTCATTATTCAAAAATGTAGTTCATATGGTCCTGGTCTTTTGAATTCATTAAAAGAACTAGGATCCCTTTGTCCCTTTTTTGTCTTTTCCTTATTAGGAATTGTCTATTCCTTATTATCCTTATATTATTGTCTATTCCTATTTTTGTACTGTCTTGTCCAGAATAATGTGCATCCCCCTCTTACAGAGAAAACAGAAGTAAGAGAAGTGTTCAGAAAATCTGCCTTTATTCACCATTGAGTATCCACATCTCACCCATACCAAAGTAGCATCATATCCCTACTTTTCCCTAATACTTCATTTTTTCAGTAATAACATTTTAAAATCCATTTTGTTGTCCTTGTCTTTCTTCACAAGCCTCAGCTCACTTTGAGCTTTAACTCTTCTAACCCTATTCTTTCAGGAACATTTTTTTAATTCATCATATTTTATTTGCTCTTATTTTCTATGACATCTTGATGCTTCTACTTTAGTCTCTTAGGAAGAACTGAGGTTATTTTACATCTGTAATGAAGAATAACAAGGGTCAGTAGACAAGAAGGGCTCTAAGTCATTCAATAATCTATCTCAAACTAAAATCTGAAATTCCAAAGTCTCTATTCTTTGCTTAATTCACACCAAGTAGAGACTTTAAGATAATATTAGTAATAGGTATATGATCTATTTTATTTTACTCTAACAAGTATTCTTGTGAAGAATTTACTATATTCAGGCCTTGTGTTACATACAGATGAGGAAAAACACCACATTAAAAAAATATTCAGATGAAGAAGAAAACAACATAAAAACATATGAGAAATAGGAGAAAATATATTGGGGGAGGGAAGTGGAGAATTGTGGCAGAGATAGTGGAAAAGTCAAAAGCAATGGATGACCAACCTGAGCCCTTCCTGAAAACGGAACTTCTAGAAAAAACTCATCAGTGAAAGAAGAGGGGTTATTTCTAATCATGAAAAGATGCTCTAAATCGCTAATGATTAGATAAATGCAAATTAAGACAACTCTGAGATACCACTTCACACCTCTTATATTGGCTAAGGTAACAGGAAAAGATAATGATAATGTTGGAGAGAATGAGGGCAAATTGGGACACTAATATATTGTTGAGAGTTGTGAACTGTTCTTTCTAACCATTCTGGAGAGCAATTTGGAACTATGCCCGTAGTTATCAAAATGTGCAAACCCTTTTGATCAAGCAGGGTCTTTATACGAAAGAAATCATAAAAAAAGGGGAAAGGACCCATATGTACAAAAATGTTTGTAGCAGCTCTTCTTGTAGTGGCAAGGAACTGGAAACTGAGTGGATGCCTATCAATTGGGGAATAGCTGAATAAGTTATGGTATATGAATGTAATGGAATATTATTGTTTTGTAAGAAACAATCAGCAGGATAATTTGAGAGGCCTGGAGAGACTTACAGGAACTGATACTAAGTAAAATGAGAAGAACCAAGAGAATATTGTGCACAGCACCAAGATTATGTGATGATCAAATGTGATGGACTTGGTTCTTTTCAACACTGAGGGGATTCAGGCCAATTCCAATAGATGTGTGATAGAGAAAGCCATATGCATTTACAGAGGATTATGGGAACTGAATGTCAATTACAACATAGTATTTTCACCTTTTTGTTGTTGTCATTTGTTTTCTTGTTTCTCATTTTTTCTTTTTGATCTGCAGCATGGTAAATGTGGCAATATGTTTAGAATTGCACATGTTTAACTTATATTGGATTATTTGCTGTCTGAGGGAAGGGAGGGAAAAAATTGGAATATAGGGTTTTGCAAGGGTGAGTATTGAAAACTATCTTCGCATGTATTTTGAAAAATAAAGAGCTATTATTATATTTTTTAAAAAGTAAGAGGGGGGTTTGTAGGAATGGGGGGTGTACCACAGAGAGAGCCTCAGGTACTTAATGAAGCTTCCAGAAGGCAAGGAAGATAGCTGAGGCATTATGGCTTAGTCAGCAAACTTAGAAACAAAGCCAAGAAAGGTATGATCATTTTCTAAGAATTATATGGACTGGGGCAGCTAGGTGTCGCAGTGGATAGAGCACCAGCCCTGAAGTCAGGAGGACCTGAGTTCAAATCTGGTCTCAGAAACTTAACATTCCCTAGCTATGTGGCCCTCAACAAAAGCAAAAATAAAAAAAAATTTTTAATAAAAATAAAAAGAATTATATGGACCCATTCTGATCATTTGAAGTATGTAGTGAATTTCAGTGGGAATACTACCTAAAAATCTACTGAATTGAAGTTGGATTCTTAAAGTTTAATTATGAACTGCTTATCAAATTAGTATTTGGACATTTTCATTGCATCATCTCCACATACCACTGGATGGCACAACTCTACTTAATGTTCATATTTAGGGTCTTTATGAAAAAGTTTGATTTCTTTATCAGTGGAAGTAGTTCTTAATCCAAAATGGAAAAAATTGATATCAGTAATTATAGCTAGCATAACTTTTTTTCTCAGCCAGAAAAATTAGTGTTTTGTAAAATGTAAGATCTCAAGTAGTTATATCATAGATATTTCTTGTTTCATTTAAATCAAGTAAAAATCAATATAGCACTTAATTTTTTTTTGCTGATGGATATTTTACTTATGCTCCATTGTCTTGCTCTAAGCAGGAAATTAGTTTTTTCTTAAAGTCAATTAGATGATCTGCTCAGTATGGTACTATTACAAGGCAATTAGCAAAGCAGTATTTTAGGACCCTACTACTAGTGTTTGATTCTAAGATAACACAGTAACACGTGTTTGGGTCTTTTCTGTTAAAAATTTCATTGTCTTCACTCTAGGCAAATGTCAGGCTACATATAAAATACTGAAAAAAATAGATAATTGTAGGCTAGCAAAATTATTTCATTATGAGCCATATAATTCCCACACTTAGATATAGTGCAATTAGCTGGCTATTTTAATAATAATGGTTGAAATGAAATGTTTCAAACAACTTCCAATTGTTCAGTGAAGAAAGCCATATACACCCAGAGAGAGGGATATGAAATGTGGACCACAACATATCATTTCCATGATCTCTTATAGATGTTTGCTTGCATTGGGTTTCCTTTCTCAGATATTTTTTGTTCATGTAGATACGATTGTTCTTACACAGCAAGATAAGTATGTAAATATGTATACATAAATTCGACTTGTCAAGTATTTTAATATAATTAACATGTAGTGGACTTCCTGCCATCTGGGGGGGGAGGGGACTGGGGGGAAATTTTGTAACGGAAAGCTTTGTAAAGATCAATGTTGAGGAACTACCCATACATATGTTATGCAAATAAAAAGCTTTAATAGAATAATAATAATAATAATGGTTGACATTTACAGAGCTTTTCAAGGCTTTTAAAACTCTGTACTATCTAAACTGATTTACACAATAGCCTTATGAAGTACAGATTTAATTTTCTTGATGCTATCCCTGGGGAAACTGAAGATCATGCAGAGTAAGTGATTCACATCTACATATAGGCTAATATTAAAGCAAGCACTCTTTCAGTTATACTATTCTATCTCACATTAAATATGAATGCTAAAAGAGTAAATATCTCTTTAAAAAATAAATGATCATTACAATTTAAAGTACATAGAAGCCACCAGAACATCAAGGGAAAAAAAAAAAAACAAACGAACTTGTTTTAATTTGTTCTCGGTCAACTTGTTTATTCATGTAACAAATGAAACTATTCACAATTTTGGGGACCAAAAATATACAAATACAGTTGAAATTCACTTTGTGGATAGTTTTGAATATTTAAGGCAGTTTTGAAAATAAGACTAAATGCCTTTATTTTATATAATAAGGATATATAATTTAGAAGTATCAGATAACTGTTCTCTCTAGGTTTAATCTAGACTGTACTTAAACTCCATTCTACATTTTGTCCTTCCATAGCTTTCCTTTTCCCACCCCTCCACCCAACTAAAAATAGCAAAACCACATGTTGGTAGGCATCCCGCCTGGCTAATTTTAGTTGTAGAAGTTGAGGTTCCTAGCAAATTTGGCAGTAATGTAGAAGGACTTGATAAGTAAAGCTTACTTTTGGACTTTTCAGAAATGTTTCTGTGATTATTTGATATCTTGCCTATGTTCCAACAGTTGGTTTTTTTTAAAAAAAAAAGTTGATGTAGGACATAGACCACTTAAAGAGTGTGAAGGATAACCAGATTGATCTGATAATATATTTCGAGCTGGAAAGGACTTTAGAGTTCATGGGATTCATGTTCATCATTTTACAGATGAGAAAACTGAGACCAAGAATTATGAAGACAATTGTTTAAGATCACATAAATAAAAAGCACCTGACAGAGGAAAAGACTGTGACAGAGTAGAGCTCAAACAGAAATGGCATTCTAGAGCTGGAAGGATAGAAATGGCCTTAGAGGTGATCCCTTACTCAAATGCTAATAAAATGAGGTCTAGAGAGGATGGAATTTGACCAAAGGTATATAGCTGGGTGATAAAAGTAGCATAGCCAGGACTAGAATCCAGATTTATCCCAATCCTATTCTTGTTGTTTTTCTCAACAATGCCATATTACTTCTCTATTGTTCTAGCAATAAACCACTAGTTGTACTTTCTTTTTTTTTAATTAAAAGCTTTTTATTTACAAAACATATAAGTGATTTTTCTACATTGACCTTTGCAAAACTTTCTTTTTGTTCCAAGCTTTTCCTCTCCTTCCCCCACCCCCCACTCCTAGATGACAGGTAATCTAATAGATGCTAAATATGTTCAATTATATGACAAATCCAATATACGTATACATATCTATACAGTTATCTTACTGCACAAGAAACATCAGATCTAGAAAGAGAGGAAAAAAAACTTAGAAGGAAAACAAAATCCATGGAAATATTCACAGAAAGTGTTAAAATGCTGTGTTGTGGTTCACACTCAGTTCCCTCAGGCCTCTCTCTGGATGTATATGACTATCTTCATCGGTGAACAATAGAAACTGGTTTGAATCACATCATTGTTGAAGAGAACCATGTCCATCAGAATTGATCATCATATAGTCTTGTTGCTGTGTATAATGTTCTCCTTGTTCTGCTGATTTCACTCAGAATCAGTTCATGCATGTCGCTCCAGGCCTCTTTGAAATCATCCTGCTGGCTGTTTCTTACCAAACGATAATATTCCATGATATTCATATACCATAATTTATTCAGCCATTCTCCAAAAAAAAATTGTTGGGCATCCTTTCAATTTCCAGTTTCTTGCCACTACAAAAAGGGCTGCCACAAACATTTTTGCACGTGGGTCCTTTTCCCTGCTTTAAAATCTCTTTGGGATATAAGCCCAGTAGAAACACTGCTGGGTCAAATGGTATGCACAGTTTGATAACTTTTTGATCATAGTTCCAGATTGCTCTTCAGAATGGTTGGATCCGTTCACAGTTCCACCAACAATGTATCAGTGTCCCAGTTTTCCCACATGCCCTCCAACATTTGTCATTATCATTTCCTGTCATCTTAGCCAATCTGACAGGTATGTAGTGGTATCTCAGAGTTGTCTTAATTTGCATTTCTCTGATCAATAGTGATTTGGAGCACCTTTTCATGTGACTAGAAATACTTTCAATTTCTTCATCTGAAAATTGTTCGTATCTTTTGACCATTTATCAGTTGGAGAATGGCTTGAATTCTTATATATTTGAGTCAATTCTTTATATATTTTAGAAATGAGGCCTTTATCAGAACCTTTGAATGTAAAAATATTTTCCCAGTTTATTGCTACCTTTTTAATCTTGTCTTGTCTGAATGTACAAAAACTTTTTAACTTGATATAGTCAAACTTATCTATTTTGTGATTAATGATGATCTCTAGTTCTTCTTTGGTCACAAATTCCTTCCCCCTCCACAGGTCTGACAGGTAGACCATCCTACATTGTTCTAATTTGTTTATAATGTCATTCTTTATGTCTAGATCATGAATCCATTTCGACCTTATCTTGGTTATATAGTGTTAGGTGTGGATCAATGCCTAGTTTCTGCCATACTAGTTTACAATTTTCCCAGCAGTTTTTGTCAAACAGTGAGTTTTCATCCCAAAAACTGGGGTCTTTGGGTTTATGAAACACTAGATTACTATTGTCATTGAGTATTTTGTCCTCTGATCCTATCCTATTCCACTGATGGACTACTCTATTTCTCATCCAGTACCAAATGGTTTTGATGACCACTGCTTTATAATATAGTTTTAGATCTGGTACAGCTAGACCACCCTCATTTGCATTTTTTTCATTAATTCCCTTGAAATTCTTGAC
>JAJPUD010021488.1:0-22987 GCA_023553655.1 Myrmecobius fasciatus | reverse complement strand
GGTCCCTCTGTCTGGTCCCTCCGTCTGTCTGGTCCCTCCGTCTGTCTCGTCCCTCTGTCTGTCTCGTCCCTCCGTCTGTCTCGTCCCTCTGTCTATCTCGTCCCTCCGTTTGTCTCGTCCCTCCATCTCTCTGGTCCCTCTGTCTGTCTGGTCCTTCTGTCTTGTCCCTCCACCTGTCTGATCCCTCCGTCTGTCCGTCCGTCTGGTCCCTCCATCTGTCTCGTCCCTCCGTCTGTCTTGTCCCGCCGTCTGTCTCTTTCTGTAGTACCTCTCTAAATGCGGGAATCTCCTCCCATTTGTTAGTCTCTTCGGATACCTATGTGTCTAGCTACATAAGCGCTGTAGCTGTCAATTTATGATTGGTCCGTTTATCTTTATTTTTGACTCTTTCTCTGCTGAATCTCTCTCTTTGTCTCTGTCGTCTCTCTCCATCTTCCTCCCCCTTCCTTCCCCTCTCTCTCTCAGCACTGAGGTTGTTTGCTTGGGCCCAGGGGACCCCAAAGGGGTACTTGAACCCGAACTCCATGCCAGGGAGCAGGAAGCCCCTGGAAGCCTTGTTGGCAGTGGGGGGGGGGGGCAGCTACGGCTTCTGGAGAGCAGGGAGAGAAGGGGAGGGCTCTCCCAGATGACTCACGGGCAGGTGACCCTGCCCCGCTGGGAATGCCCCGGACTCAGGCCTTTGGGATATTCCCTGGAGTCCCGATTCCCAGGCCCCAGCCCCCACCGGCCGCCCCTTTATCCTTCCCGAGCCCCGGAGTGGGTAGCCGGGTCCTTGGACCAGAGGGAGGAAGAGGAGGATTTGAAACAGAACTGACAAGCCGAGCAGAGTCCCACTTTGTGACATGACAGCCCCCAGGACTTCCAGGGTGATGGAGAGAGACGGGGAAGCGCCAGCAGTCTGCTGAGAATTAGCCCCACACTATCTTGTACATGTACACATAAACGTGAGGGGGGCTCCCAGTGACCTCCAGGCGGTGTGACGTTTCTTTGGCTCCCCAAGGACTAGCCCAGAGCTTGGGAAGTGCCAGTGAAGGCTCTGCTGCCCGTAATTACCTTGCGTCCCCCCCCCCCCGGTATTTGTCTCTGAATCCAAGCCCATTGGAGCAGAGTGGGCTCACCACTGGTCTGGCTGGGCCCAGGCCGGCCACAGCCCAAACCCCTGGGCTGACCCCAGGCCGACCAATGGAGGCTGGTGGGCCCCAGCGCCTTCCTTCAGAGGCCCCTGAAGAACACTCCTTCACCTCCTCAGGGGCTGCCTCTCACAGAAGAGAAAGCCAGGGAGACTTCGGGGGGAAGGGTGGCATTTGGAAGGTGAGGGACCCCAAGGTGCCAAGCCCTGGGGAGGGCGCTGGCCAGGGACAAAGCAAAAAGCCCCACTTTTGCTCTCGGTGCCTGGGCAGCTAAATGACAAGCAGCCCCCCCCGGGTCCCTCCCACTCCCCGCGGGCACCTCTCCCCCGCCAGTGCCCGGCCCTCATTCTATAGATCTCCAGGGATTACAGCCTCGGAAAGTTCATTCAAAAGCCTCCTTGTAAAGCTCCCAGCGTGAGGGGCCCACCTCCCCGAGGATTAATGGGATCACACGGGAAAATCATTTCTAATGCTCATTCCTCCACGTGGAGGCGGCTCCACCTCCCTGCCCCCAGCAAAGGCTGGCATTCCCCTCTGGAAACGAGTGCCCCCCGCCCGGGATGCCAGCCTGCCTTGGGAGGTGCTGCTGGGAGAGGGGCCCAAGGGGCCGGGCCATGGTGGGGGCGGCTAAAGCAGAGGCCCTCCAAGCTCCGGATCTTTGATAACACATCTGGGCCCAGCCTGGGGCAGTGGGCTGCAGCCACCAACGCTTGCTGCCCCCCAAGTGAAAACGTCTCGGTTTTGTTGTGAAAACGGCTTTCAGCCCCTGGAGCCCCTGGGAGGGTCTGAGGGACGTCTCCTGGGGCGCCTTTGGGGAACTCTGGATGAAGGGATGATGACTGGGTCATGGGCTCCGCCCGCTGGCCAGAGAGGGCCCTTGGGCCATGGGCCGGGCCCTGCCAGCTGCCAGGTCCTGGTGGAGTCAGTAGGACTTTGCTAACCCCCACGCCCTGGAGAAGGCAGGTCTGAGGAGCTGTCTCTGAGGCAAAAGCCAGCCAGGGAGGGACTGCGGGTGTATACAGTGGGGATGGTAGAGGGCAGGAAGAAGAAGGGGATGGGGCATTTAGTAAGTGCCTGCTGTGTGCCAGGTGCCCTGCTAAGAGCCGTTTTCCCAGGTAGAGGAATCCGTCTGTCGGAGGAAGATGGGAAAGAGTATCAAGGGTGTAGTTAGAGGCCTTAGCTTTGGCCAGAAGGGTCACCTCTCCATGGGAGGCAGGGGTGAAGGAGGAAATGGTGAGTAATGGGGGAGGGGAAGAGGAGGAGGAGAGGGAAAGAGGAGGGGAAGAGAGGAAGAGGAGGAGGAGGGGGAGAGAGGAAGAGAAGAAGGAGAGGAAGAGGAGGAGGGGGAGAGAGGAGAAGGAGAAAGGGGGGAGGGGAGGGTGAATTTTGTGGAGCTGGGGTTGAACCTTTCCAAACATGAGCTAGGGTTTGCTACAGAAGTAATCAATATTACCTTGATCCTAAGTGAATCGTGTGTGTGTGTGTGTGTGTGTGTGTGTGTGATGAGTTATGGATGCCAGCGAAGAGAACCTGCTGTTGGGACATAGGAATCCTGGGTTCTAGTTGTCTTTGCCCTGGCCTTGGAACATCACTGGGAAGAGAAAACTACCAACCAGGACATTTGGTACATCAACGCCCTATTGGTGGAGTTGTGAACTGATGCAACTCTTCTGGAGCGTTTGGAACCATGCCCAAAGGGCCATAAAACTGCTTTCTTTGATTCAACACTACCAAAGAGATCGATATTCCAAAGTGGTGGTCAAAAGGGGAAAGGACCTTCTGGTACAAAAGTATTTACAGCAGCTCTTTTTTGTGGTGGCTAAGAACTGGAAACTGAGAGAATGCCCATCGACTGGGGAGGGGCCAAACAGGCTGGGGTATATGATCATAATGGGACATTATTGACAAGGGGGATTGACATGAAATGGTGCAAAGTGACGTAACCAGAAACAGAATATCACACACAGTAACAGCAATATTGTTTGATGAAGAACCGTGAACGACTTAGCTATTCTCAGCAATACAATGATCCAAGACAAGCCCCCAAGACCCGTGAGGAAGCCTCCTGTGTCCCTCCGGAGAAAGAACAGACATTGTCTGGATTCAAACTGAAGCATGCCGTTTTGTACTTTCTTTTTTCTTTTATTCAAGTCTTCTTGTACAAAATGACTAATATGGAAAGGTTTTACACAACTGCACATGTGTAATCTATATTCCCTTATTCTATCTGGGAGGGGGAAAAGAAGAGAGAGTATTTGGAATTCAAAACTTTAAATACAAACATTAAGAACTTAGGAAAAAATCATGGCAGCTTTTTTGTGGCCCCCTTTTGTGGAATCCCATGGTCTCTTCTGTGTGAGGGAGCTCAGATCTTTCAAAGGTTGGACCTGGATATACCGCCATTCTTTCATGGCTCTGTGAACTCATCCATGTGGGTCTTCATAATTTTTTAAAGTTTTAATAGTATTTTATTTTTCCAAGTACATGCAAAGAGTTTTCAATATTTATCTTTGCAAAATCTTGTGTTTCAAATTTTTCTCCCTCTCTTTGCCCCTCCCCAAGATATCAAGCAATCCAATATAGGCCAAACACTTAAAATTCTTCTAAATATTTCGTATTCATCATGCTGCACAAGAAAAATCACAACAAAGGGGAAAAACAGAGAGGAAAAAATAGGCAAATAAGCAATAACAACAACAAACAGGTGAAAATCCTCTGCTTTGATCCACATGCAGATTCCTTAGTTCTCTCTCTGGCTGTGGATGGCATTTTCCATCACAAGTCTATTGGAATTGCCTTGAATCACCTCATTCTTGAAAAGAGCTACGCACATCACAGTTGGTCGGTCATCACACAATCTTATTGTTGCCGTGTACCATGATCTCCCGGTTCTGCTCGTTTCACTCAGCATCAGTTCATGCAAGTCTCTCTCTCCAGGCCTCTCTGAAATCGTCCTGCTGGTCGTTTCTTACAGAGCAATAATATTCCATAACATTCATACACCATAATTTCTTCAGCCACTCTCCAAGTGATGGGCATCCATTAAGTTTCCAATTTCTAGCCACTACAAAAAGGGCTGCCACAAACATTCTTGCACATGTGGGGCCCTTTCCCTCCTTTAAGCTCTCTTTGGAATATAGGCCCAATAGAAACACTGCTGGGTCAAAGGGGATGCACAGTGCAGAATTGGAATTAATTGGAATTTAATTAATTGTTCTTTAAATGTTTGGTAGAATTCACTTGTAAATCTATCTGGCTCTGGAGAATTTTGTCTTAGGGAGTTCATTAATGGCTTGTTCAATTTCTTATTCTAGAAGGGAACTATTTAAGTAATTTATTTTCTCATCTATTAATCTGGGCAACTTATGTATGTATTCATTTTTTGTATGTATTCATTGATTTCACTTAGATTATTGGATTTATCGGCATGCAACTGGGCAAAATAGCTTCTAATTATTGCTTTAATTTCCTTTTCATTGGTGTTAATCCACCCTTTTCATTTTTTGACATTGGCAATTTGGTTTTCTTCTTTTCTTTTTCTAATAAAATCAACCAAAGGTTTATCTATTTTGTTCTTGTTTTGTTTATTGGTTCAAAAGTTTTCTTTCAATTTTGTTAATCTCTCCTTTGATTTTCAGAATTTCTAATTTGGTATTTAATTGGGGTTGTGTGCAGCAGATTATTAATGCAGATTTGCAGCATTTGAATCTTGTCTTTCCTTAGGAAACCCCATGGGAGAACTGAGGCTTCAGGAAATGGCCTGAGGGGAGGCAGAAAGGGCTAGTTCTGGGGAGAGGGGAGCTGACCAGCAGCTTCAGGAGTGTAACCGGCAATCTCTGAGCCTGAGATCAGCATCAACCAGGGCAAGCAAATGAGCGTATGCCTTCCCATTGGCTTTTTGGCAGAACATGGTGCGATCCCTCCAGTGCAGGTCCCCCAAAATCCTAGCTTGGCTCATGGCGCTCTGGGGCTCTGCCTGCTGCTTACCAGTTGGCTAGAGGTCTTGCTAGTTCACTGAAAGATCTCACATCCAGCAGGATGGCCAGTAACAAGACAAAAGATTTCTTCTCCACCCTAACACAACGTCTGCTCTCCCGAAAGGCAGAGCCTGAGAACATGCAGCCAAGGGAGCGTGTGTGGACACTCTTCACCTCAAGAGTTAAATGACCGGGCAGACACGAGGCGGACATGAAGGTCAGGAACCTGTGCACATACAGAGAGAATGCAGGTACGAGCCCAGCCAACACTCAGGAACCACCACTGTCTTCGGGGGTGTCCCTGTCTCTCCTCAGAGTGCTGGAGCTCAAACTGCCTTTTGCAGAAACAGGTGTCCGGGCCATCTTCAGGTAGCCCAGGACATCTTTGAGAAGGTCAAGCAGGTCAAGGTCTGTCCCTCCGCACTATGAGCCACCCTCAGAAAAATTCAGCCAGAGCCTCGGGCTAAGATCAGGCTGTTTGGGAGATAGGAGTGTCTGGTACTGATTGGAAGTCCTCGGTTCCAGGTAACTACAAGCTAACTCACTGATCTCTACTGGGATCCTCTGCTTAAAAACCCAAGATGTGGATTCTGAAAGGAGAGAGAGGAAAGAGGCAAAGAGCAAGAAAGGGGGGAAAGGAGGGAAGGAGGGAAGGAGAGAGAGAAGGAAGAGGCAATCCCATGGTCCCTGGTTAAATCCTGTCTCCTTCCAAGAGGAAAATGGGAGTGAAGAAGATGAAGGCCTTGCCCTCCACCCCTGGCTGTCCTTGCTGTGCCAGGAACAAAGCCCTTCATCCTCACCTCACCTTGTCCCTCCGTGTGAAAAGGCCACAAGCAATAATAAAGGCAGGAGAGCTGGGCTAGTTTGCTGCCCAATCTTGCCATGGATTCTCCCTCCACAAGTGGACACACTGTTGGAAACTTTATTTGCCCCCCTCTGATCAGAGCATGGAGCCCCCATCCTCAAACAGAGCCAGGGGCCAATGGCGGTTTGGCTCTCATGCCTGAGAACCCTCCCTCTCCTGGAGCAGTGGAGCTCACCGGGACCCCGGTTCTTTCGGGCACTCTGCTGAGCCCCATTGGCTGAGGCTGTCCCACGCTGGTGACTGCACTCGGCTCCAGACCCCAACCCCCCATCTCCATCCCTCGGGACCCTGTCCAAACTGGCTCTGTGCACCGAACACCAGCCTGCAAAGGGTGAGAGACCCCTCACCCGAAAGCTCAAGGCTGGGGCCGGGGCGGGAAAGAACACACATCTGGGCCGACTTGCCTGAGTCAGTGCGTTAGGTGTGTGTGTGTCTGTCTGTCTGTGTGTCTGTGTGTCTGTGTGTGTTTGTTTATGTGTGTGCACGTGTGTGTGCTCCTGTCCCCAAGGGCAATGGGCTGCCTCAGGCAGTGGGGGTGGGGAGGGTGGCACCCTTCTCCACTCTCCCCCCTGCTTCTAGGTGCCCCTGGGCAAGTTCAGAGCTCCAGTCTCTCAGTCTCCCCCTCTCTAAAAGGGGGATTGTTTGAGCCACCTCAGGGGAGAGTGTGGGGGGCTCCCAGGGCTCACTCGCCAGCCGGGACATTTCTGACACATTCACAGGAACCCGTCTCCATCCTTCATCCCGGGCCTCTGACCACGGCCCGGGGGCCAGTGAGCTTCAGGCTGGCTCAGGACTGGGGCAATCGGGGCTACTGGCAGCTCTGCTGCTGCCTTGCTAAGAGGCTTCTCCTCTCCTTGCCTCAGTTTCCCCCTCTGTGCACTGGGGAAGATGGCACTGCCAGGCCTGGCTGCCACCCTTGCCCCCTGCATGTCAGGTGCCAAGACACACATCTCCTACAGCCTTGGTTTGCCGTCTCCTGGGAGACAAGTACTTGAGCCCAGCCCTTCCTTCTGACTGAGAGGGCAAAGTCTGGGTCCCGTTTAAAGTTTAAGGAGGGAGGCGTGACCCAGGTACCCAGCGGCACTCCCCCTGCTCCAAGCCCCTCCCCGCCATGCTGTTTCTCCTACCTCCCTGGGCTCAGAGAGGCTTAAGCTCTCCTGCCCATCCCTTGGTGGCTGAGCCAAGCCATAGGGGGCCAGGGCCAGTGGGCACCGATGGCACAGTCACCTTGGGGACCTGGGGGGCAGGTGCCCGCATCCCCAGGGCAGGCTGAGCACTGGGGCGAGGCTCTGAGGGATCATCAGAGCAGCAGGGGCAGTCCCGGGGGAGGGGCAGCCCGGATCACCAGAAGCTCCAGGGCTAATGATTGTCCCCGCCTGCCAGCTGGAGAAGAGGGCAGGCGTTCCCTGAATTCCAAGGGCATTTGCTCAAGTCTGAAGATCTCTGGGCATGCCGTGTGCAGTTTCTTTCCACAGCTATTAAGTCCTTGCTGTGTGCTTGGCCTGGTGCCCGCCTCTGGAGAGGAATAGCTCATGCCCACAGGAAGCTGGCATGTGCCTGGATATGCGGGCAGTCCACGCGAGCCCCCTCCCCAGGGTGAAATGAGCTGGACATTCACTCTCTGCAGGTGCCTTGAAGATCAGGCTCTGATGACCAGTTCCCAGTACCAATGGAAGATCCCCTCTCTACCCAGAGGGCACGGCCCCTCTCTAGGCCAGTGGGCATGGCCCCTCTCTAGGCCAAAGGGCACGGCCCCTCTCTACCCAGAGGGCACAGCCTCTCTCTACCCAGAGGGCATGGCCCCTCTCTAGGCCAGCGGGCATGGCCCCTCTCTACCCAGAGGGCACAGTCTCTCTCTACCCAGAGGGCATGGCCCCTCTCTACCCAGATGGCATGGCCCCCTCTACCCAGAGGGCATGGCCCCTCTCTAGGCCAGCGGGCACGGCCCCTCTCTAGGCCTGGAGCCAAAGCAGACCCAAATCAGAAGTCACTCTACACTGTTGACTCACATAAAGTCCAGAAGACATTTTCTCCCCCAGATTCTGGGAAGAACAAAACCAGCCCCCACTGCAGAGATTTCCCATCTGCAGAGGGCTACATGGTGCCCGGGGTAAGACCCCTGCCCTCCTTATTCCTGAACAACTCTGGCTTTTAGAACCACAAAGCTGCGTGTTCCCATTTAACGGATAAGGAAAACTGAGCCTTGGAGAGGGCAGGTGGCTGGGCCGTGGGGCAAAGACAGAAGGGATATGCAAGTCAAGGATCTTCCTGGTCTGCTGTGCTGGTTACTATGCCCGGGCCCAGGCCTTGGGGCCCAGGCCGAGAGCTCTGGCGGGACTGCCGGGGCAGCCGGGTCTCGCGTTCAGAAGTGCTTGATGATGGCCCCCAAGTCCAAGCAGAGCCGGCTGTTCTGTGGGTGAGAAAGAGCAGGGACTCTTCTCTTTCTGAGGGGTCATTGAGAGGGGCAAGGAGAGGGGGGAGGAGGGCGTGAGCCTCCTGGGGCTGGGGGGGGGAGAAGTGGATCAGAGGGCAGGAGAGCTTTGGGGGCTGGATTGGAGTCAGCAAAGACTGGAAGGAGGGAGCCCAGCGGTCGCCCTGATCCAGGGGAGGGGGTGAGAAGAGCTCGGACTCTCATGGCGGCCACGTGAAGGGAGAGAAGGGCCATAGAGTCAGTCAGCAGGCCCGTGGAAGCAGCAGGACTGGGCAGGAGCTGGGAGTGGGAGTGGGAGAAGGTCAAAGGGGGCTCCAAGGGGCGTGGGTGAGGTGCAGGGGGCCAAGCCTCCGGCAGAGACGGGCAGGAGCTGGGGGGAATGGCAGCACTTCCTCGGCAGCTTGGGGGGGGGGGGGAATCTGCTTTTTAACCCCCTAAAAAATTTAAATTTTTCCCCCCTCCCAATGGGGGGCCGGCCCCCCCCGGTTTTTTTTTGCCCATCCTGCCCCCCCCGGTGCCCCTCCACTCTGTGACATCTCTAAGTCTGATGCCAGCTCAGTCTTGTGCCTTCCTCCCGCTCATGGCATCCAGTGCTGGACAGCGCCCGGGCTGCCCCTGAGCCCAGAGGGAGGGGGGTCTGCTTGAGTGTGGGGGAGGAAGGAGAAGGTACACAGAAAGCTAATATCCCCCCCACTGTTGAATAGTCAGTGGGTGACATCTCAGGGCCAATCGGCGGCTGTGACCATGTGGGCGCCTCCCCGAGGACCGAGCCAGCCCAGGGGGCAGAAGCCCAAGGGAGCAGAAGCATCCCAGCCGGAGGGGACGGCCGCCTTCCCCGGGGGAGACCATGCCTGCCCGGCCCCGCGGCCTCTGCATCCTCTGCTCCTTCAGCCTGGGGGTTGGGGTGAGTAGTCTGCCTCGGTGCCCTCAGCTCCCTGCATGTCTGGCACTGCCTCTGGCTGGGCTCCCGGCCCTAGAAAAGGAGAGGAAATCGGAGAGAAGGAAGTCCCTCTTTCGTCCTGGACGCTGCCCCCTCTGCAGCTAACCCCTGGGCGAGGGTGGGTTCCGCCCAGTGACCCCCATCCACGGGTGTGCCAGCTGGGTAGGGGACTGGCACTTCAGTTCTGTTCATAGCAGATAAGTGACTGTGTCTAATCCCAAAGAGTTGATTATTAATGGAAAAGCAGACGCGGGTGTCAAGCTCCAGCCCTGGTCAGATGGCCGCCAGCTCCAGCCGGCCGTTAAGCAAAAGGGACCCAAGCATCCGGGGCCGCCTGGCACAAGCAGAACGAGACAGAGTTGGTTTTTGCAAAACTGGAGCAATGCCCACGGGTGGAGAATGGGGGGAGGGAAGAGCGAGCTTGGTCCAGGGGCCCAGGAACAGGCCCCGAGGCCAGGAGAAGGCAGGAGCTCCCTGGGGATCTCCTCAGGAGACACATGGGAGGAGGAGCAGGGGCGAGCCAAGAGATGGAGGGGAGCAGAGAACAAGGGGGGCCTCCAAGGCTTCTCCGGGCAGAACATGTTTCCTGAACCAAAGTGGCGGGCACTCCGTCGCCCTGCTTTCAGAAAATGCCCTGCACTTGGTGCCAGGACTCCCTCCCTGCTGCCCTTGTTTCAGGATGCTGGGCATGAGGCACCCAAGGGCTGCTGCTGGTTGGCCCAGTCGGGGTCAGAGGACAGAGGAAGGGGAGCAAAGGGGCTCCCTCTGAGATCGCAGCCGGGAAGGAGGTCGGAGCTCAGGAGAAGGGGAAGGGGAGGGAGCTCCAGCCTCTTCTTGGATTCCTGACGAGGGATTTTCCCTCAGGTGGAACCCCCCCCCCGGCTCCCCCACATCCCTCCAAGGGATCCGTGTGCTCCGGCTGGGACTCGGGACAGAGCAGGTTCGGGAAGCTGGGCTGTCCTGGGACCGGGAGAGAGCTCTTTATTGATGGGAGGGGAATGAGTTCCCTTTGATTGGGGCAGCGCTGGCTTGTTGGGAGGGGGACATGGCTCCTCTCTGAGCCCCGTGCCCTCATCACAGAGGAGGAAACCGGGACAAAAGCAGAGCTTGACTTGGGGAGGAGAGGTCCTCGTCTGGCTCTCAGAGGATCGGGGGGGGGCACAGTAAAAGTGAATACAGAAGGTGGCAGTCAGGGGGGGCTTCAAGCCAGTCACTGAAGCTCCAGCTCAGTCTCCTCACCTTCACAATGAAGGACTTACCCCCCCCCAGAGGCTTGCAGCGGGAGGTGGGGGCAACCGAGGAAGGTTTCCTGTGAGCCGCCATTTAGCAGGGGCAGGGGGTGGATGATGGTGCAGCGGTCTCCCCCAGCATGGATAATGGCAGCAGTGAGCAGAGGAGTGTGCAGGGGAGTGTGCAGGGGAGTGTGCAAGGGAGTGAGCAGGGCACACCCGAGTGTGAAGGGGCAGGAGCCCCCCCATCTGTGAATCATAGCACCCCCGAAGGATTGCAAACCAGCCTGTACTGACTCAGGGCTTGCTTGTGGATTGGGAATGAAATGAATCGGAGGCAGGGGAAGAGGGGGGTCAGAGAAGGCACATGGCCCCCGTCTCCGTATCCTTATCACCCCCTGCCACTCTGAGCAGAAGCGGGTCCCAGCAGCGGCCCCCACAGCAGCCTGAGGCAGAGCCCGCTTCCTTGGGTGCCCCGAGGATGCCCCATGGGCTCCCTCAGCCCGGCCCCTTCCCCAGCTTCACCTGGTGTCCATATGGATGAAGCTCTCTGTACAGTCCTGACCACAGATAGAATGCCCTTTATTATTCATACTTTGGAGATGGAAAGTAGTGGGTGGGGTGGCAGCTGTGGCGGGGACAGCGGGGACAGACAAGGTCACCCGCTCTGTGGGCTGAGATCACCTTGTTTTGTTCCTTCTCTAGAACTGAGCTGAGAGGCTGTCAGTCAAAGCAGGAGTGTCCGGCCCTGGCCTGTGACTAATCCCAATAATCCCTGGGGTCAGGCATGGAAAATCCTGAGGAGGGGAGGGAAGGGGCTGGAGACTTACTGTGCAAGCAAGTCTGACCCTCTGTGCTTTGCCATTTCCTTCTCCAGCCCATTTTACAGATGAGAAAACTGAGGCAAGTGGGCTGGTGACTTCCAGGGCAAGTGACATAACTAGGTCATGTTTGAGGCAGATCCGAACGCAGGAAGCTGGGGACTCTTGGCTGCAGCCCGCATTCTGTGCACGGCGGCCCCCCCCCCCCCCAAGCTGCCCCACGAAATGGGCAATTGATAGATAGCACTGACTTCTCCCGGAAGCCTTCTCAGCATGACCCACGTCAGCACTTGGACAGCTCCAGGAAGCCCTTAAGCATTAGGCTGATGAAACAGTCAGGGTCTCTCTCCCACACCTTCCTTCTCAATGGCTCTTCTCCTGTAAGCCTGAAATCTCAAAGCCAAGACCAGAATCTGGGGGGTCAGGCAAAACCTGGAGACCTGGAAAAGCCTCAGGGTCTGCATAAGCAGGGGTACAGCCCAAGGAAGGACACCGGAGACCTGGCTCAGGGCCAGGAAGGGGACGTTCAGCCAAGGACAAAAGATGGCACAAATGGATGGGGTGGGCCAGGCTTGGATCAGAAGTCTGAAGCTTTGTGGGAACGGGGTGAATAGGATAAATGGTCGGCTCCCTCTGGTAAGTCCAGAGCCTCTGCTAGCATTTGTCCCCAACTTCCTGTCCCACAGCTTTCTTTTTGCCTCTCTCAGCCTTTGGCTATTAGTGCTTAGAAAGCCCAGTACTAAGCCAGCCTCGCACCCCACTCGGCCCCTAAGTGGGCACTGCCCTTTCCCCTAGGTGGGCACTGCCCTTTCCCCTAGGTGGGCACTGCCCTCCCCTAGGTGGGCACTGCACTTTCCCCTCTCCAATAGTTTCTTAATCAATAGTCAGCTAGGGGCAACGTCAAGATCATCTCCATGACACTCTGCCCAGGAAGCCTGACACTGGGCGACCTCTTACTTCCTGGGGGAAAGTAAAGAGCACTGGCCTTTGGCTCATGGACAAAAGTTTCAGCAAAGATTAAGCACCTACTATGTGCTGGCCAGTGGACACTAGGCTAGGTGCTAAGGATGCAAATGACCATGAGTGAAACAAGTCCCTGCTCCCAAACGCTAATGGCGTGGGGGAGAAATGGGCACACAGCAAGAACATACAGAGCACACAGAAAGCTAATATTAGGCAGAATGTCAGGAGCTCAATGTAAGACAATTAGAGAGGAGCCAGGAAGGGAAGGATAACCACGCGCCCCCTGGTGCCCAAGTGCGACATAAATGAGTAGACACCACTGGGTGGGGCAGGGACAGCCAGGTGGGGATGAATGTCCCATACAAATTCATAGACTGTGTGGGGAACAGAGGGCCTGTTTGCCTGGATGCTGGAACATGGGATCCAGGGAGGCTGGAGAGCTGGGGGGGCAGGGAAGTGTAAGGAACTTACCTATTAGCCAATAGGCTGCTGGGAGCCCCTGGAGCATCACATGTCAGATCTGTGCTTAAGGAAACCCACTCTGGGGGCAGTTGTTAGGATGGATTGAAAAGGGAAGCCATTGGAGGCAGGGAGACCAATTAGAAGCTGTGGCAGTGATGTAATGGAAAATTAGGAGGCTCTTAACTAAAGTAGTTATTGCATGAGCGGGCAAAAAAAGACTGGATGAACAAGGCTACAAAGAAATGGCAAGATACGTTGGGGGAGAAATCCAAAACCACGCTTGCTTTATAAGCCTGAAGGATGGGGATGCTTTGAGCAAAAAGATGGACATTGAAAGGGGGCAGAGTTCAGGGGAAAGGACGATGAGTTCAGTTTGAGACATCTCAGGAATATCCTACCCAGTCTAAATGCCCAGTGAGTTTTATAAGAAACGACCGGCAGGAGGATTTCAGAAAGGACTGGGGAGATTTACATGAACTGAAGCTGAGTGAAGTGGGGAGACCCAAGAGATCCCAGCAGCAACAAGATTGTGTGATGGTCAGCTCTGATGGACCTGGCTCAGTGAGGTGATTCCAGTACATCTGTGCTGGAGGGAGCCATCTGCAGCCAGATTATGGGCATTAATGTGGACCAAAGTGGATTATTTTTATCTTTTTGTTGTTTGTTGGCTTGCTTTTTCTCTCATTTTGGTCTGATAAGGATTGGCAGGATAAATGTGGAAATAAGTTTAGAAGAATTGCACATGTTTAACCTATGTTGGACTTCTTGCCGTCTAAGGGAGAAGGGAGAAAAAGATGAAATACATGGTTTTCCAAGGATGAATGAGGAAAACTACCTTTGCCTGTATTTTGAAAAATGAAAGACTATTATTAATATGAAAATGAAAGTGAAAATTAAGAGGATTCTAAGACAAAAATAAGTCAGTGATGGCGTGGAAGTAGAAATCAGAGGAAAGATTGGGGTTGGACAGAGAGGGCCAAGAATCATCTGAGTAGTGTTGATAGTTGAAGCTAAGGAAGTTCCTGAGAGGAAATCTAGGAGAAGAGGGCCCGGGACAGAACTCCAGGAAACACCCCCAGTTAGGCGATGGCTAGTGAGCCAGAGCTGCAGGAGATCCATCAGGAGAGAGCAGAGTTCACAAAGCCTGAGGAGAGAGGGATCCACCAGCATTAAAGACTGAGAGAAGTCAAGAAGGGTGAGAGCTGAGATGGGGACATTGGACTTGGCAGCTAAGGTGTCCTAGGTTTGGGAAGAATCCTTTTAGGAGGCCGGAAGCCAGATTTCCAAGGGTTGGGGAGGGAGACTAGAGGAGGTGGAGGCTGGTGGAGCAGGAAGTGAGATATCGGATGCCCTTCTGAGGGGATGGCCATGTTGGGAAGATGGAGGAGACTTGGACGTGGCTTCAGACAGCAGAGAAAGAACTGGTGGGAAAGGTGAAGATTCAAGAGAAGGGGGCGAGGATGACAGAATCATCCCCCTGATTTTGGAGGAGATGGGAGGGATTTGAGCTGGAGCACATGCAGAGGTCGGCCTTGGCAAAGAGCAGGGTCAGCCCGTGCCAGAGGTGTGGGGGCAGTGGGAGACGATGTCAAGGATTTTGAGACACAGAGAGAGAACTGGAACCTTCCCCCCTCCCCAACAGGGTCCTCAGTGCCAGAAGGCACTCCCTCGGTCCCTCCCCACTGCATTCACCGTCCACTCACTGCAGCTCTCACCCACCCTCGGACCCTCCAAAGCCCCCTGTCCCCTCACTCTCTGCTGAGAACCGTGTTTTCTCTTCCACGGAAACAAGAAGCGTTTCTTGAGCGCTCTCTCCTCCCCCCCCATCCTCATCCCGCATCACCGAGAGGGAGGCCAGCCTTCTTGCCGCCCCTCCTGCTACCCCGCTCTAACTTACCTCTGGTTTCTCCTGGAGGTTTTCCCGGTGGCTTCTGGGATAACGGGCCCTGGATTCGCCATCTTCAGAAGCCCCACATTCAGCGCTGTCCCACCCACGATGAGCCCGGCCTCCACTCTGCTCTGAGTATTTCCGGCGTTTGTCGGGCATCCTCTTGGAATGGTTCTGTGGGCCCGTGCCAGGGGGCCAGCTTCCTCTTCTTGTTCTGAGGGTCTCCTGGAGAGCCCCCTAAGGGAGGAGGCCCAGCCTTTGCTTCCGCTGCCTGCCCGGCGCTGGGAGGAGGCCAAACATCCCGGCCGCTTTTTGCTGCCGATGAGAAGGAGGGCAACTGCTCTGCCCAGCCCCAAGACAATCGGGTAGCGGCCTCTCACCCCAGAACCCGGGCAGTGGCCTCTCGCCCCAGAACCTGGGCAGTGGCCTTTCACCCTAGAACCTGGGCAGCGGCCTCTCGCTCTAGAACCCGGGCAGCGGCCTCTTCCCCTAGAACCCAGGCAGCAGCCTCTTCCCCTAGAACCCGGGCAGCGGCCTCTCGCCTTTGAACCTGGGCAGCGGCCTCTAACTCTAGAACCGGGCAGCGGCCTCTCGCCCCAGAACCCGGGCAGTGGGCCCCTCCTCTAGGAGGGGACGGGCATGCCGACACTTCTGAGTGCCTTTCTCCACAGGTGCTGGCGCTTGTGCACCCAGAGTGCCATCTCCTCCAGGAGCTGAAGAAGGATGAGTTGGCATGTGTGCCAGGGGAACAGGAGCTGCCCAATGGCACCGCAGGTATCCAGACCTCCCGGGGTGGGGCCCGCTAAGGAGCCCGTGATGCTCCGGGTTGCCAGTCCAGCAAAGCCCTCCTGCCCAGGGGGAGACAAGGCCTTGCCGACTGGGCCAGAAGCGGCTTCTGGGACCCGGCCAAGGGCAGAGCTCGCTCTTCTCCCCCCACGCCCTCCTCAGAGGCCCCGCCACTGCCCATACATCTGGACCCTTGCCCAGGCCCCTTCCCCGGGATCTTGGGCCCTCTGCTCCCCCATGACCAACCGCTTGCTTCGCCCTGTCTAGGCTGCCAGAGGGCCTGGGACGGTCTGCTTTGCTGGCCAGCCGTGGGGGCCGGGGCCTCAGTCACCCTGCCCTGCCCAGACTTCTTTTCCCTCTTCGGCCCCAAGCCAGGTGAGGCGGCTCTGTAGGGTGGCCGGGGAGAGGGAGGGGGGTGGGGAACCTTGGGGGGAGGAGGGAAGAAGGCCCAAAGCTCTGGGGCAGACACGCTCTCCTGCCCCTCCCTCACTGGCCCGGAGAGACAAGAGGAGGAAAGCCCTTGTCCCCAAAGTGTAGGGCTAAGGCAAGCTGCAGCGGGCCAGCGGTCTTCCTGACCACCCCCAGACCCCCCATGCTTGGGGTAGCAGCCCCTCACGGCCCAGGGGGCACCGAGCTCAGGAGGCCGCCGAGGCCGCCAGCACAGGGTCCTCCCTCAAGATCCCCTGTGGGCTCATCGAGGGTCCTTCCCCCGTCATTGGGGAAACACTGGGGTTCCCTGCACATCCACAGGCGCTCCCACAGACGATGCTCCCATCCCCCTTCTTTATGCTCTCTCCCCCCTCCAGGAGTGGTGAGGAGAGACTGCACAGCCGCGGGATGGTCAGAGCCCTCCCCTCCATATACTGAGGCCTGTCCGGTGGAGGTCGACTCTCTGGCTGAGGAGGTGGGTCACTCCCAGGAAGTTGGGGAGGTCACGGTGCCCGGGGTCAAGGGGGGGCAGGGGAAGGCTCCACGGGCACTTTCCTCTCTGTGGCACCCCCTTCTGTTCCCAGGACTGGCACCCAAAGCAGCGGGCATGACAGTGATCGGGGCAGTGGGAAGCAGGCCGGTGGGGATAACTTGGTGGGTCAGGGAGCGCAGCCAAAAGCCCACTGGGCTGGGGGCGGGAAGCCCGAGTTCTAGCCCCAATTGTGCTTCACATTTGTTCAAGGCCTGACCCCTGGGCCCACCCCCGCCCCTCCACAGCAGGGCGAGTAGATGTTATAGTTTCTACTTTACAAATGGGGAAACTGAGGCCACAGGAGTTAATTGATTCATCGAAGATCATGTGATCAGTCAGGGGCGACGTTGGAATAAGAACCCAGATATCTGCCAGCTCCTCCTCACAACGGTTTGCAGGTTTCTTATTCATTCAGAGGGAGTCTGAGTCTACCACTCTTTGACTCGGGCCTCAGTTTCCCAAACTGTAAAATGGGATAGCATTATGACTTCTCTGCTACAAGGCTACTGAGGGGATGGAGGAAGGCCAGGGTCCAAGAGAGCCTGAGAAAGACTAAGTGGCTGCCCCATCAACGAGCCCCAAGCTGAGGGTTCTCTTTGTGGGCTGTGTGCCCCCCAGCCCGGCTGCCCCGCCGCACTCCGTTACCACCTCAGGCGCTTTCTCTTCCACGCTGAAGCTTTCCTGGAGTGTGACTTGCTGCTCTTGTTCCTATCCTTGGCCCAGCCCTGCTCCCTTTCCGCCCCCTTCCAAACAGCCCCTTGGGGTGCCTGGAGCGGGGGGTGAAAGGCAGCCTACCGGAAACCGTGGGGACAACTGGTGTGCACAATCATGGCTTCCTAGCCCTGGCGTGGAAGCTTTTATGTTCATGTCCTGAGCTCGCTTACCATTGGACCACCCGTGTGTCCTAGTTAGCCCGAGAGAGCCGGGCCGGCCGGCTAACAGTCCTTTCCCTTCCAGAAATCCTACTTCTCCACAGTAAAGACCGTCTACACCATCGGCTACAGCGTCTCCCTTGCTTCTCTGCTCGTGGCCATCATCATCCTAATGATGCTCAGGTATCTCCCTGTCTCCAATGCCGGTGACGGCCAATGGTCACTAATGACCACCAGGGGTCGTCAGTGGTCACCGATGGTCACCAGGGATCCCCAGTGGTCATCAGTGGTCATCAGGGGTCGCCAGGGATCCTCAGTGGTCATTGGTAGTCATCAGGGGTCACCAGGGATCCCTAGTGGTCATCGGTGGCCATCAGGGGTCACCAGGGATCCCCAGTGATCACCAGGGATCCCCAGGGGTCACCAGTGGTCATCGGTGGTCATCAGGGCTCACCAGGGATCCCAGTGCTCTCCATTTAGCACCCCCATCAGAATCACCGTTACCGTCGTCAACGTCCCCAGCATCCTCATCTCCCCCCAGAAAGTTCGTCTTCATCTTCATCACGAGCCAGCCCCCAAATCCCTTGTGTTGACCTTGTGTATAGTATTTAAATCCTTGCGGATGCTCCTGGGGAGTCCCCCTGGAGGATGGCAGTTCTTCCGTGGCAGGAGCCATCCGGGCTTTTGGCTTCGGAGCCCCAGTGCTTAGCCCAGCGCCTACTAGAACAGGAGTTTAATCAACGTGTGTTGACTGACTGATTGATCACTACTGTCACGTGATCACTGTCAAAAAGTCTCTGTCAGCTTCTTAAAGATGTGGGGTGCTTGGCCCAGAACACAAGTGAAATGAGAAAAGGGAGGGGAGGGAGCTTCTGGTGTCCCCCACGGCCAGGAGAGAGGGAAGGGGGACAGGAGGATCCGACAAGGAGCCGTGTCCTGATCCCGGCAGAAGGAATCTCCCCACTTTAAAGCAGCACTGCTCCCCTGCTCAAGCAGCATGAATAGCTCCCTATTACCTTGTGATCCAGCTGGGAAGGCTTCCTACAACATGCAGGGAGGCAGGGAGGCAGGGAGACAGGGAAGGGGAGAGAAAGAGAGAGAGAAAGAGAGAGAAACAGAGACAGAGGAGAGAGACAGAAAGATGGAGAGACAGAGAGACACAGAGAGAGAGAAAGCTGGAGAGAAAGCTGGAGAGACAGAACAGAGACAAAGAGACAGACAGAGACAGAGAGAGAAAGATGGAGAGAGAGAGACAGAGACACAGAGACAGAAAGACAGAGACAGACAGAGAGAGACACAGAGAGGGAGAGAGAGAGGAGACAGAAGGAGAGAGAGACAGAGAGAGAAACAGAGACAGGAGAAAGATGGAGAAAGAGACAGAACAGAGACAGAGAGAGACAGAGACAGAGGAGAGGGAGACAGAGAGAAAGAAAGATGGAGAGAAAGATGGAGAGAGAGACAGAACAGAGACAGATAGAGAGACAGAGACAGAGGAGAGAGAGACAGAGAGACAGAGACAGAGAGAGAAGAGAGAGAGACAGAGACAGAGAGACAGAGAGAGGGAGAGAAAGATGGAAAGAGAGTCAGAAACAGAGACAGAGACAGACAGAGACAGAGACAAAGAGAGAGAGACAGAGGAGAGAGAGAAAAAGATGGAGAGAGAGACAGAGAGACAGAGAGAGATAGAGAGAAACAGAGAGAGAGACAGAGAGAAAGACAGAGAGAGAGACAGAGAGAGACAGACACATAGAGAGAAGAGACAAACAGTGATAAGGAAAGAGAGACAGAGCCAGCCAGACCCACAGACTCGAGAGGGTGGATCCAATCCATCGGGCCGGCGTGCCTTCCATTCACAAGTGCTTGGTACAGAGCCGGCCTCCAAGGGCTTCCATTCTAACCCGGCCTCTGATCTGCTTTCCCGGCCTCCCTCCGCCCAGCCTCCCCACTTTCCTGGCCCGCGTTGCCCTCATCCCCCTCCTCGCCGTGGCGGAGTCTGAGCCCGCACTCCCCGTGTCCCAGGAGGCTTCGCTGCCCCAGAAATTACATCCACGTCCAGCTGTTCTGCACGTTCATCCTCAAAGCCGTGGCCGTTTTCCTCAAGGACGCCATTGTTCTCCAGGAGGAGGCCGAGGTTGACCATTGCACCTTCTCCACGGTGAGTGCCCGGCCCTGGGGGGGCAGCCGCCCCATTCCGCCATGCTGGGTTGAGGAGGATATAGGACAGAAGGTCCAAAGGCGTTCTGAGCCTCAGTTTGCCCATCTTTGAAATGGGGCAATCGAGCCTCTCCTGCCCCTCACAGGGCCCCAGTGGGCCAGGTGCCCAGGCCTGGAAGCACAAGACCAGCAGGAAGAGCAGGAAGAGCCTGCTGCCTTTAGGGACTAGATGGGGAAAGGAAGCCAAAGGGCAGCAGTGAATGTGGGCCGGGCTAAGGAAGGGACCGAGGGGGTGGCCAGGGGCTGCCGCGCTCAGGGCTCCGGGGCTCCTTAGGGCGGCTGGGAGATCGCCCCCATTTTACAGATAGATAGAAGAACTGAGGTCTCGAGAAGGCCCGTGGCTGCGGGGGCTGGGACGGGCAAAGGCGCACCCACCTGAATGTGGGGCAGAGCTGCCCCTGCTGACGTGTCCTGACAGAGCCGAGAGGCCCGGGGGGCTGGGCTGCAGAGCCTTGTTGTCCCTGGCCCACCGCCTCCAGGGAGCCCTGCCAGGCTGGTCCTGGCAGCACGCCCCCTCCTCACCGAGTCCCGGCTTTCTCTGGCCTCTCTGAAGGTGCCAGCTCCCCGCCCCTCTGCTGCCCACGGCCTCTGGGCCTCCAGCACGCTCACTGGGCCAGGACTGAGTGACTGGCACCCGGCCACCCAGACACTCAGGGGCCAGGCGCGGCCTCCGTAGCTAGGGACGGGGACGGAGAAGGGGCTGACCTCCAGCCCTGACCCCCCTCGGGCCTGTCCTTGCCGCCCCAAGACCGGCTGCAAGCTCTCCGTGGCCTTCTCCTACTACGCCACCATGACCAACTTCACTTGGCTCCTGGTCGAGGCCATCTACCTGACGTGTCTGCTGGCCACGGCCTTCCCCAATGGACCGAGGCACTTCTGGTGGCTGGTTCTGGGGGGCTGGGGTGAGTCTTGGGGGGAAACAGCCTACTTCTGGAGTCAGGGGTCAGTGCATGCCCAGGGTCAGGGGTCAGTGCATGCCCAGGGTCAGGGGTCAGTCCACAGGCAGGGTCAGGGGTCATTCTGTGGCCATGCCTGGGGCAAGGGCCCAGTCTGTGGCTGAGGATCAGGGGCTCTCTGTGCCCAGGGTCAGGGGTCACTCTGGGGCCCCGATGGAGGAAATGAGAGGAAGGGGGGAGGGAGGCCCAGCCCGGAGTCAGGCCCCCGCCGGCCCCAAAGCGGAGCCGCCTCTGCTGACGGCCGGGGTCCGGAGGCACTCTGGGGGGGCTCGGCTCAGCTCGTCTCCTCCCCAGGCTTTCCCACGGTTTTGATCCTGCTCTGGATCTTCTGCAAGTTGGCATTTGAAGACAGAGTGTGAGTCCTCCCCTTGCACAGCCATCCCCTCCCCCCACCTGCTGCCACACTGTGCACCCCCCACCACCTGCTGCCATACTATGTGTCCTCCCATTGTCCACCGCCACACTATGTGTTCCCCGCCACCCGCTGCCACACTGTGCACCCTCAATGCTGCCTTGGCGAGGGCAGAATCCCACCCACTCATCGGCAGCCCTTTGGTGGGTCCGATTCACACTCACACACGCTCACATTCACAATACCCATGGGCAGGGTCGGGGCTCTTGCACATGGAGGCGGGCAGAAGGTGCAGGGGTGGGGCACTGCGGGCACCCGGCAGCCCCCTACTGGGCACCCCCACATCCTCCCCCTTCTATCCTTGCAGGTGCTGGGACATGAATGAGGGCTCCCCCTACTGGTGGATCATCAAAGGGCCCATCGTCCTTTCAGTTGGGGTGAGGGGGGGTGGGGGGGGCTGCTGTCTCTCTGATCCCCTTCCGGGTCATCTAGCAAATCCCCCCCTGGGCACCTCAGCTTCCTCCTCTCTAAAAACAACTGGGTTCTCTGGGAAGGCTTCCCTGGGCCCCCGTGTGTGGGGACCCACAAATGGGGGGCTGGGCAGGAGACGGCACCTGGTCCCAGGGCACCCCCCGAACCTGGCTGCCCTCAGAGGACGGGGGACGTCTCTTTCCCCCCAGGAAGAAGCCGGGTCCCGGGCTCGGCGGGGAGGCCTCGGCCAGAGCCCCGGTCCCGTTCCTGGTCGGTCCCCGAGCTCCAGGCCCTTTCCCCCCCCCCGCCCTTGGGTCCCCTTCTGGGGGTCACCCCTGTGTGCCTGGCTGACCCCCCCTCTGACCCCAGATCGCCTTCGGCCTCTTCCTCAACATCGTCCGCATCTTGCTCAAGAAGCTGGACCCGGGACAGAGCCGCTTCCACAGCCACGCCCAGTACCGGTGGGGCACCCGCCACTTTGGGGGGCGGGCGGGGGAAGGGCGGGCCTTTGGCTTCCGGTCCGGAGGGGTCGGGGGAGGATGGAGGGGCGAGCTGTCGAGGGGCGGCCGGTGCCAGAGCCGAAGGGGATGAGGGTCCAGGAGAGGCCCAGGGGCAGCCCCCCCCGTCCTGGGGAGGGCAGAAGGCCCCAGCGGGTGCCAGGGCAGGAGCCCCGGAGGTCTGGGCTGCCGCAGGTGCCAGGCACCAAGGTGACCTGGGCGGCCCCTCCCAACAACCCTTGGGGCAGGCGCTATCCCCCCATTTCACAGCGGAGGAAGCGGAGGCAGGTGTGGTGAAGAGGCCCAGGGTCACCGAGTGAGGGCCTTCAGAGAGCAGTAATCAGGAGCCCCGGGCCAGGGGGGGGGGCGGCGAAGGCTGCCCCTGAGGGCGCTGGGGAGGGTGCCCAGCAGGGGGCGCTCCTGGGGAGGTTGGAGGATTTGAACTCATCCCAGCAGAGGGGAAGGAGGAGCAACGGATCTGGGGCTGGGGCGGGGAGGACTCCTTCCCTCCCTCCCCATGGCCAGGGTCATGCGTGACCCTAACAGGAGCCTTTGTCAGAGGCCGCAGAAGCGGGCAGCCTCCCCAGCACAGGGCCCTGGGTGAGAGGGGCGTGGAACGGGAGAGCCCCGGGCTCAACAAGGCAGTTGTTGGGAGGCCCTGGCGCCTGGGGAAGGCTCGCGGAGGGGGCGGAGGCCTGAGACCTGCGGAGGCTGAGCACGTGGGAGTCAGGCTGGGGAGCGGAGGGAGACACGGGTGCAAATCCCGGCTCCGACAGGGCTCGCAATCAGCCCTCCTCCGGGAGCCTCGGGCTTCTCCTCCGCAAAATGGGATCGCAGCACCTGCCTCCCAGGGAGGCGTGAGGATGCCGCCTGCATTGAGCGCCAGGCTTCTCTCTGGCGGCCCGGCTCGGGGCCCACGCTGGCCTCCAGAAGGAGAGGCCGCGGCCGGGAGGAAGGAGGATCAGAGAGGCTGCACATAGCGGGGAGATGAGGCCGCGGAGGTCAAAAGTGGTGGCTGGGGGAGGGCATTGGGTCCTCTAAGCCCAGCCTCCCTTCC
The DNA here is from genome assembly GCA_023553655.1 of Myrmecobius fasciatus. NCBI lineage: Eukaryota > Metazoa > Chordata > Mammalia > Dasyuromorphia > Myrmecobiidae > Myrmecobius > Myrmecobius fasciatus. The sequence continues at coordinate 115 of JAJPUD010021488.1, read as the reverse complement.
TAGCCCGGCCTCGCCTCCCAGCCCGGCCTCGCCTCCCAGCCCGGCCTCCCCTCCCAGCCCGGCCTCCTCTCCCAGCCCGGCCTCCCCTCCCAGCCCGGCCTCGCCTCCCAGCCCG
>JAJPUD010021487.1:0-22987 GCA_023553655.1 Myrmecobius fasciatus | reverse complement strand
GGGGGGTGGGGGGAAGGAAAGGAAAAGCTTGGGAAAAAAAAGTTTTTTTGCAAAGGTCAATGTTGAAAGGTCACTCATATGTTTTGCAAATAAAAAGCTTTATAAAAAAAAGAAAATAGACTACTTTGATGGCAGAGGCAGGGAAGGCTTCTTTGGCTGCAAAAGCTTCTTCATGAGGCAATTGGAAGGACGGTGTCAGCAGAATTTCGTGGGATATCCCAGGCTCTGTGGCCTAGCCAGCAGGCATTGTGGTGGTGGTCTTTAGGGACCCATGCATTTTCCAGGAGAGGATGTTGTGGCATTTTCATCTACAGAAGCTTCTCTTTGTCAACAATTGGAGGAGTGTTCAAGGACATATTTGAATGATATCTTGGTTTCGGGGGTTAAGGGTGAATACATTTTAGAGCCCCTGGTCTGAAGAACATTGACTACTTTGATGGTAGAGACTGGGGAAGATTCTTGGACTACAGAAGCTTCTTCTTTGAACCAAGTGAAGTAGAGTTCAAGGACTTATTTGGGTGATGTCTTGGTTTTGCTGTGTATGGATGGATATACCTTGGTACCCTTCTTTTCAGGAATATTGGTTAGTTTAATGGTAGAGACTGGGAAATCTTCTTGGGCTTCAGCAACTTCTTCCTTGAACCTATTAAGGACAGTTCAAAGACATATGTGATGTCTTTGTTTCAGTGGGTATGGATGGATGCACTTTGGTACTCCTCTTCTGAGGAATATTGGCAGGTTTGATGGCATAGATTAGGGAGGCTTCTCGCGGTGCAGCAGCTTCTCCCTTGAACCAGTTGGAGGAGGGTTCAAGGACATATTTGGGTGATGTCTTATTTTTGGCAGGTATGGATGGACACACCTTGGCGTCCCTCATCTGAGGAACATTGGCTACTTTGATGGCATAGACTGGGAAGGCTTTTTGGGCATCAAAAGCTTATCCGTGAGGCAATTGGCAGGACGGTGTCGGGAGAATTTCGGAGGATGTCCAGGCTTCCGTGGCCTACCCAATATGCATTGTTGTGGTGCTCTTCGGGGACCCGTGGTTTTTCCAGGAGAGGATATTGTGGCATTTTCATCTCCAGAAGTTTCTCCATGGCAACAATTGGAGGAGGACTCAAGGACATATTTGGGTGATGTCTTGGTTTTCGGAGGTTATGGATGGATGCACCTTGGAACTTATCTTCTGAAGAATATTGGCTACTTGGATGACATATACTAGGGAGACTTCTTGGGCTTCCGCATCTTCTTTCTTGAACGAATTGGGAGGATGGTTCAAGGACATATTTGGTGATGTCTTGGTTTCGGGGGGAAACGATGTATATTCGTTGGCGCGCCTCGTGTGAGGAACATTGACTACTTTGATGGTAGAGACGGAGGAGCCTTCTGGGACTCCAAGAGCTTCTTCCTTGAACCAAGAGGAGAATGGTTCAAGGCCATATTTGGGTGATGTCTTGCTTTTGCTGTTTATGGGTGGATATACCTTGATACTCCTCTTTTCAGGAACATTGGCTACGTTAATGGTAGAGACGGGGGAGGCTTCTTGGGCTGCAGCAACTTCTTCCTTCAACCAATTGGAGGAGGATTCAAGGACATTTTTTCGGTGATGTCTTTGTTTCAGTGGGTATGGACGGATACACCTTGGTACTCCTCTTCTGAGCAACATTAGTCACTTTGATGGCATAGACTGGAAAGTTTTCTTGTGCTTCAAAAGCTTCTCCATGAGGCACTTGGGAGCATGGTGTCGGGAGAATTTCGGGAGATGTCGAGGATTCTGTGGCCTGGCCAGGATGCATTGTGGTGGTGGTCCTTGGGGACCCGTGGCTTTTCCAAGAGAGGATATTGTGGCATTTTCATCTACAGAAGCTTCTCCCTATTGCGAATTGGAGGACTATTCAAGGACGTATTTGGGTGATATCTTGGATTCATTGGGTATAGAGGGATACATCTTGGCGCCCCTCTTCTGAGAAACATTGACTACTTAATGGTAGAGACAGGGGAGGCTTCTTGGTCTCCAGCAGCTTCTTCCATGAACCAATTGGAGGAGGGTTCATGGACATATTTGGGTGTTATCTTGCTTTCTTTTCTTTTGATGGATACACCTTGGCGTGTCTCTTCTGAGGAACATTGGAGGCTTTCATGGCATAGATTAGGGAGGCTTCTTGGGCTGCAGCAACTTCTTCCTTCGACCAGTTGGAGGAGGGTTCAAGGACATATTTGGGTGATGTCTTGGTTTCGGTGGGTATGGATGGAAACACCTTGGCGCCCCGCTTCTGAGAAACATTGATTACTTTTATGGCACTACCTGGGGAAGCTTCTTCGGCCACAGCAGCTTCTTCATTGAACCCAGTGTTCAAGGACATATTTGGGTGATGTCTTGGTTGCTTTCGGTAGGCTTGGATACACCTGGGTGCTCCTTTTCGGGAGAACATAGACTACTTTGATGGCATAGACTGGGAAGGCTTCTTGGGCTGTAAAAGCTTCTCCATGAGGCAATTGGGAGGACGGTGTCAGCAGAATTTCGGAGGATGTCCAGGCTTCTGTGGCCTAGCCAAGAGGGATGGTGGTGCTGGTCTTTGGTGACCTGTGGCTTTTCCAGGTGAGGATGTTGTGGCATTTTCATCCTCAGAAGCTTCTCTCTGGCACCAGTTGGAGGAGTGTTCTAGGACATATTTGAGTGTTGTCTTAGTTTCCGGGGGTAATGATGGATAAACCTTGGCGCCCCTCGTCTGAGGAACATTGACTATTTTGATGGTAGAGATCAGGGAGTCTTCTGGGCCTCCAAGAGCTTCTTCCTTGAACCAAGTGGAGGAACATTCAAGGACATATTTTGGTGATGTCTTCGTTTTGCTGTTTATGGATGGATATACCTTGGTATTCCTCTTTTCAGGAACATTGGCTAATTTAATGGTAGAGACTGGGAAGCCTTCTTGGGCTTTAGCAACTTCTTCTTGAACCAATTGGAGGAGTATTCAAAGACATATGTGATGTCTTTGTTTCAGTGGGTATGGATGCATGCACTTTGGTACTCCTCTTCTGAGAAACATTGGCGGCTTTGTTGGCAAAGATTAGGGAGTTTTCTTGGGCTGCATCAGCTTCTTCCGTTAACCAGTTGGAGGAGGGTTCAAGGACATATTTAGATGATGTCTTGGTTTTGTTGGATATGGATGGACACACCTTGGCGCCCCTCTTCTGAGGAATATTGACTACTTTAATGGCACAGACTGGGGAGGCTTCTTGCGCACCAGCAGCTTCTTCCTTGAAACCAGTGTTCAAGGAAATATTTGAGTGATATCTTGCTTTCTTTGGGTATGGGTGGATACACATTGGCGTCCCTCTTCTGAGGAAAATTGGCTCCTTTGATGGCATAGACTGGGAAGGCTTTTTGGCCTGCAAAAGCTTCTCCATGAGGCAATTGGTAGCACGGTGTCGGGAGAATTTTGGGGGATGTCCAGGGATCTGTGGCCTACCCAGGATGCATTGTGGTGGTGGTCTTTGGGGACCCCTGGTTTTTCCAGGACAGGATGTTGTGGCATTTTCATCTCCAGAAGCTTCTCCCTGGCAACAATTGGAGGAGGATTCAAGGCCATATTTAGGTGATGTCTTGGTTTCGGGTGTTATGGATGGATGCACCTTGGAACTTCTCTTCTGAAGAACACTGGCTACTTTGATGGCATAGACTAGGGAGGCTTCTTGGGCTTCAGCAGCTTCTTCCTTGAACGAATTGGAGGAGGGTTCAAGGACATATTTGGGTGATGACTTGGGATCGGGGGGAAACGATGGATATGCCTTGGTGCCCCTTATCTGAGGAACATTGACTACTTTGATGGTAGAGACCGGGAAGACTTCTGGGCCTCCAGGAGCTTCTTCCTTGAACCCAGTGGAGAAGGGTTCAAAGACATATTTTGGTGAAGTCTTGGTTTTGCTCTTTATGGATGGAAATACCTTGGTACTCCTCTTTTCAGGAACATTGGCTATGTCAATGGTAGAGACTGGGAAACCTTCTTCGGCTGCAGCAACTTCTTCCTTGAACCAATTGGAGGAGGATTCAAGGACATATTTCGGTGATGTCTTTGTTTCAGTGGGCATCGATGGATGCACTTTAGTACTCCTCTTCTGAGGAACATTGACTACTTTGATGGCATAGACTGGAAAGTTTTCTTGCGCTTCAAAAGCTTCTCCATGAGGCACTTGGGAGGATGGTGTCGGGAGAATATCGGGAGATGTCGAGGATTCTGTGGCTTGGCCAGGATGCATTGTGGTGGTGGTCCTTGGGGACCCGTGGGTTTTCCAAGAGAGGATATTGTGGCATTTTCATCTACAGAATCTTCTCCCTATTGCAAATTGGAGGAATATTCAAGGACGTATTTGGGTGATATCTTGGTTTCATTGGATATGGGTGGATACACCTTGGCGCCCCTCTCCTGAGAAACATTGACTACTTTGAGGGTAGAGACTGGGAAAGCTTCTTGGGCTCCAACAGTTTCTTCCTTGAACCAATTGGAGGAGGGATCAAAGAGGTATTTGGGAGATACTTTGGTTTCTGTGGTTATGAATGGATACCTGTTGGAGCGCCTCTTCAGAGTAACATTGGCTACTTGATAGCATAGACTAGGGAGGTTCCTGGGCTGCAGCATCTTCTTCCTTGAACCAATTGGAGGAGGGTTAAAGGACATATTTGCTTGTTGTCTTGCTTTAGGGGGTAACGATGGATACACCTTGGCGCACCTCATCTGAGGAACATTGCCTACTTTGATGGTAGATACCAGGGAGTCTTCTGGGCCTCCAGGAGCTTCTTCCTTGAACCCAGTGTAGGAGGGTTCAAGGACATGTTTGGGTGATGTCTTGGTTTCGGTTGGTATGGATGGACACACCTTGTCGCCCCTCTTCTGATGTACATTTACTACTTTGATGGCACAGACTGGGGAGGGTTGTTGCGCCCCAGCAGCTTCTTCCTTGAACCCAGTGTTCAAGGATATATTTGGGTGATGTCTTGGTTGCTTTTGGTATGGGTGGATATACCTGGGTGCCCCTCTTCTGAGGAACATTGGCTACTTTGACGGCATAGAAAGCGGAGGCTTTTTGGGCTTCAAAGTTTCTCCGTGAGGCAATTGGCAGGATGGTGTCCGGAGATACTCGGGGCATGTCCAGGCATTTGTGGCCTGCCAAGGATGCGTTGTGGTGGTGGTCTTTGGGGACCCGTGGTTTTTCCAGGAGAGAATGTTGTGGCATTTCCATCTCCAGAAGTTTCTTCCTGGAGTCAGTGGAGGAGTGTTCAAGGATATATTTGGTTGATTTCTTGGTTTTGATGTGTATGGATGGATATACCTTGGTACTCCTCTTTTCAGGAACAGTGGCTACTTTAATGGTAGAGACTGGGGAGGCTTATTGGCCTCCAGCATATTCTTCCTTCAAACAATTGGAGGAGAGTTCAAAGACATATTGGGGTGTTGTCTTGGTTTCGCGAATTAATGATGGATACACCTTGGGGCCCCTCATCTGAGGAACATTGACTACTTTGATGGTAGAGACCGGGGAGTCTTCTGGCCCTCCAGGAACTTCTTCCTTGAACCAAATGGAGGAGGGTTCAAGGACATATTTGAGTGATGTCTTGGTTTTGCTGTGTATGGATGGATATACCTTGGTACTCCTCTTTTCAGGAAGATTGGCTACTTTAATGGTAGAGAGGAGGGAGGCTTCTTGGGCTGCAGCAAATTCTTCCTTGAACCAATTGGAGGAGGATTCAAGGACGCATTTCGGTGATGTCTTTGTTTCAGTGGGTATGGACGGATGCACCTTGGTACTCCTGAAGAAAATTGGCTCCTTTGTTGGCATAGATTAAGGAGGCTTCTTGGGCTGCAGCAGCTTCTTCCTTGAACCAGTTGGCGAAGGATTCAAGGATATCTTTGGCTGATATTTTGGTTTCCATGGGTATGGATGGATACACTGTGGCGCCCCTCTTTTGAGGAACATTGACTACTTTGATAGCATAGAGTGCGAAGGCTTCTTGGGCTGCAAAAGCTTCTCCGTGAGGCAATTGGGAGGACCGTGTCAGGAGATTTTTGGAAGATGTACAAGCTTCTGTGGCGTAGCCAGGATTACTTGTGGGGGTGATGTTTGGCGACCCGTAGCTTTTCCAGGTGAGGATGTTTTGGCATTGTCATCCCCAGAAGCTTCTCCCTGTCGCCAATTGGTGGAATTTTCAAGGACATATTTGGGTGATATCTTGGTTTCGGTGGGTATGGATTGATACATGTTGGGGCGCCTCTTCTGAGGAACATTAGCTACTTTGATTGTGTGGACCAGGAGCCTTCTTGGGCTGCCGCAACTCCTTCCTTGAACCAATTGGAGCAGGGTTCAAGGACATATTTGGGTGATGTCTTGGTTTCGGTGGGTATGGATGGACACACCTTGATGCCCCTCTTCTGAGGAACATTGACTACTTTGATGGCACAGACTGGGGAGGCTTCTTGCGCCCCAGCAGCTTCTTCCTTGAACCCCATGTTCAAGGACATATTTGGGTGATGTCTTGGTTGCTTTCTATATGGGTGGATACACCTTGGTGCGCCTCTTTGGAAGAAAATAGACCACTTTGATGGCATAGGCTGGGAAGGCTTCTTGGACTGAAAAAAACTTCTTCATGAGGCAATTGGGAGGACGGTGTCAGCAGAATTTCGGGGGATGTCCCAGGCTTCTGTGACCTGGCCAGGAGGCATGGTGGTGGTGGTCTTTAGGGAACCGTGGCTTTTCCAGGACAGGATGTTTTGGCGTTTTCACCTCCAGAAACTTCTCCCTAGTACCAATTGGAGCAGCATTGAAGGATATATTTTGGTGATGTCTTAAGTTCAGTGGGTACAAATGGATACACCTTATTACTCCTCTTCTGAGGAACACTAGCTACTTTAATGGTAGAGACTGGGGAGGCTCCTTGGGCTGCCGCAGCTTCTTCCTTGAACCAATTGGAGGAGGGTTCAAAGACATATTTGTGTGATGTCTTGGTTTTGCCCCGTATGGATGGATATATCTTGGTACTCTTCTTTTCAGAAACATTGGCTACTTTAATGGTAGAGAATAGGGAGTCTTCTTGGGCTGCAGCAACTTCTTCCTTGAACCAATTGGGTGAGGGTTCAAAATCATATTTGGGTGATATCTTGGTTTCAGTGGTTATGGATGGATACATGTTGGAGTGCCTCTTCTGAGGAACATTGGCTACTTTGAAGGCATAGACTAGGGAGGCTTTTTGGGCTGCATCATCTCCTTCCTTCAACCAACTGGAGCAGGGTTCAAGGACATTTTCAACTTCACACTGGCGCCAATTGGAGGAGTATTCAAGGACATATTTGGGTGATGTCTTGGTTTTGGATGTATGGCTGGATGCACCTTGGAACTTCTCTTCTGAAGAACATTGGCTAATTTGATGGCATAGACTAGGGAAACTTCTTGGGCTTCAGCAGCTTCTTCCTTCAACCAATTTGAGGAGGGTTCAAGCACATATTTGGGTGATGTCTTGGTTTCGGGGGGAAATGATGGATATGCCTTGGTGCCCCTTATCTGAGGAACATTGACTAATTTGATGGTAGAGACCGGGGAGTCTTCTGGGGCTCCAGGAGCTTCTTCCTGGGACCAAGTGGAGAAGGGTTCAAGGACATATTTGGGTGATGTCTTGGTTTTGCTGTTTGTGCATGGATATACCTTGGTACTCCTCTTTTCAGGACCATTGGCTACTTTAATGGTAGAGACTGAGCAGCCTTCTCGGGCTGCAGCAACCTCTTCCTTGAACCAATTGAAGGAGGATTCAAGGACATATTTCAGTGATGTCTTTGTTTCAGTGAGTATGGATGGATGCACCTTGGTATTCCTTTTCAGAGGAACATTGGCTACCTTGATGGCATAGATTCGGGAGGCTACTTGGGCTGCAGCAGCTTCTTCCTTGAACCAGTTGGAGGGGGGTTCAAGGACATATTTGAGTGATGTTTTGGTTGCTTTGGGTATTGGTGGAGGAGGATTCAAGGACATTTTCATCTACAGAAGCTACTTCCTGGCACATATTGGAGTAATGTTCAATGACATATTTGGGTGATATCTTGGTATCGATGTGTAAAGAGGAATACACACACATTGGCGCCTTCTTCTGAGAAACATTGACTACTTTGATGACACAGACTGGGTATGCTCTTTGGGCTCCAACATCTTCTTCTTGAACCCATTGTTCAATGACATATTTGGGTGATGTCTTGGTTGCTTTGGGTATGGGTGGATACACAATGGCGCGCCCCTTCGGGAGAACATAGACTACTTTGATGGCATAGACTGGGAAGGCTTCTTGGGCTGCAAAAGCTTCTCTGTGAGGAAATTGGGGGGACAGTGTCGGGGAATTTCCAGGGATGTCCAGGCTTCTGTGTCCTACCCAGGATGCATTGTGGTGGTGGTCTTTGGGGAACTGTGGTTTTCCAGGAGAGGATGTTGTGGCATTTTCTTCTCCAGAAGCTTCCCCCTGGTGCCAATTGGAGGAGTGTTCTAGGACATATTTGGGTGATGCCTCGGTTTCATTCGATATGGATGGATACACCTTGGCGTCCCTCTTCTGAGAAACATTGACTGCTTTGATGGTAAAGATTCGGGAAGCTTCTTGGGCTCCAGCAGCTTATTCCTTGAACCAATTGGAAGAGGGTTCAAGGACATATTTGGAAGACATCTTGCTTTCAGGGGGTATGGATGGATGCACCTTGGTCCTCCTCTTCTGAGAAGCATTGACTACTTTGATGGCACAGATTGGAAAGTTTTCTTGTGCTGTAAAATCTTCGCCATGAGGTAATTGGGAGGATGGTGTCAGCAGAATTTTGGGGGATGTCCAGGCTTCTGTGGCCCGGCCAGGAGGCATGGTGATGTTGGTCTTTGGGGCTTTTCCAGGAGAGGATGTTGTGCCATTTTCATCTACAGAAGCTTCTCCCTGCCTCCAATTGGAGGAATGTTCTAGGATATATTTGGGTGATATCTTGGTTTCATTGGGTATGGATGGATACACATTGGCGCCCCTCTTCTAAGGATAACTGACTACTTTGATGGTAAAGATTTGGGAGGCATCTTGGGCTCCAGCAGCTTGTTCCTTCAACCAATTGGAGGAGGGTTCAATCACATATTTGGGTGATGTCTTTGTTTTGGGAGGTAACGATGGATACACCTTGGCACCCCTCACCTGAGGAGCATTGACTACTTTGATGGTAGAGACCAGGGATGCTTCTTGGCCTCCAGGAACTTCTTCTTTGAACCAAGTGGAGGAGGGTTCAAAAACATATTTGGGTGATGTCTTGGTTTCAGTGGTACGGATGGATACACCTTGGCACCCCTCTTCTGAGTAACATTGATTACGTAGATGGCATAGACTGGGAAGGCTGTTTAGGCTCCAAAAGTTTCTCCGTGAGGAAATTGGGAGGACGGTGTTGGGAGAATTTCGGGGGATGTCCAGACTTCTGTGCCCTGCCCAGGATGCATTGTGCTGGTGGTCTTTGGTGACACGTGGTTTTTCTAGGAGAGGACGTTATGGCATTTTCTTCTCCAAAAGCTTCTCCCTGGCGCCAATTGGTGGAGGGATCAAGGACATATTTGGGTGATGTCTTGGTTTCGGGGGTTGTGTATGTATGCACCTTGGAACTTCTCTTCTGAAGAATACTGGCTACTTTTATGGTAGAGATTTGGGAGGCTTCTTCGCCTCCAGGAGCTTCTTCCTTGAACCAATTGGAGTAGTGTTCAAGGACATATTTTGGTGATGTCTTGTTTTTGCTGTTTATGGATGGATATACCTTAGTACTCCTCTTTTTAAGAACATTGGCTACATTAATGGTAGAGACTGGGGAGGCTTCTTGGGCTGCAACAACTTCTTCCTTAAAGCAGTTGGAGGAGGCTTGAAGGACAAATTTGGGGGATATCTTGGTTTTAGTGGGTATGTATGCATACACCTTGGTGCCCCTCTTCTGAGGAACATTTACTACTTTGATGGCATAGATTGTGAAGGCTTCTTGGGCTGCAAAAGCTTCTCTGTGAGGCAATTGGGAGGACAGTGTCGGGAGAATTTCAGAAGATGTCCAGACTTCTGTGACCTAGCCAAGATGCCTTTTCGTGGTGGTCTTTGGGGCCCCGTGGTTTTTTCCAGGAGAGGACTTTATGGCATTTTCATCTCCAAAAGCTTCACCCTGGCAATAATTGGTGGAGTTTTCAAGGACATATTTGGGTGATATCTTGGTTTCAGGGGTATGGATGGATAAATGTTGGAGCGCCTCTTCTGAGGAACATTGGCTAATTTGATGGCATAGACTAGGGAGGCTTCTTGGGCTGCAGCAACTCCTTTCTTGAACTCATTGGAGGAAGGTTCAAGGAAATATTTGGGTGATGTCTTGGTTTTGGTGGGTATCGATGAAGACACCTTGGTGCCCCTGTTCTGAGGAACATTGACTACTTTGCTGGCATAGACTGGGAAGGCTTCTTGGGCTACAAAAGCTTCTCCATGAGGCAATTGGGAGGATGGTGTCAGCAGAATTTCCGTGGATGTCCAGGCTTCTGTGGCCTGCCCAGGAGGCATTGTGGTGGTGGTCTTTGGGGACCCATGGCTTTTCCAGGGGAGGATGTTGTGGCATTTTCATCTACATTAGCTTCTCCATGGCACCAATTCGAAAAGTGTTCAACGACATATTTGGGTGATATCTTGGTTTCATTGGGTATGGACGGATACACCTTGGCGCCCCTCTTCTGAGGAACATTGACTACTTTGATGGCACAGACTGGGGAGGCTCCTTGGGCTTCAGCAGCTTCTTCATTGTACCAATTGGAGGAGGGTTCAAGGACATATTTGGGTGTTGTCTTGTTATTGGGGGGTAACAATGGATGCAGCTTGGCGCCCCTCGTCTGAGGAACATTGACTACTTTGATAGTAGAGATCAGGGAGTCTTCTGGGCCTCCAAGAGCTTCTTCCTTGAACCAGTTAGAGTATTGTTCAAGGCCATATTTGGGTGATGTCTTGGTTTCGGTGGGTATGGATGGACACACCTTTGGGCCCCGCTTCAGAAAAACATTGACTACTTTGATGGCATAGACTGGAAAGCCTTTTTGTGCTTCAAAAGCTTCTTTGTGAGGAAATTGGGAGGACGTTATCGGGAGAATTTTGGGGGATCTCCAAGCTTCTGTGGCCTGCCCAGGATGCATTGAAGTGGTCTTTGGGGACCCATGGTTTTTCCAGGAGAGGATGTTATGGCATTTTCATCTCCAAAAGCTTCTCCCTGGCACCAATTGGAGGAGGGTTCAAGGACATATGTGGGTGATATGTTGGTTTCAGGGGGAAACAATGGATACACCTTGGCGTGCCTCTTCTGAGGAACATTGACTATGTTGATGGCATAGACTGGGAAGGCTTTTTGGGGTCCAGTAGCTTCTTCCTTGAACCAATTGTAGAAGGGTTCATGGTCATATTTGGGTGATGTCTTGGTTTTGGTGGGTATGGATGGATACACCTTGGTGACCTTCTTCTGGGGAACATTGACTATCTTGATGGCATAGACTGTGAAGCCGTTTTGGGCTGCAAAAGCTTCTCAGTGAGGCAATTGGGAGGACAGTATCGGGAACATTTCCGGAGAGGTCTAGTCTTCTGTGGCCTGACCGGGATTCATTTTAGGGGTGGTCTTTGGGGAAATCGTGGCTTTTCCAGGAGAGGAAGTTGTGGCGTTTTCATCCCTGGAAGCTTCTCCCTGATGCCAATTGCAGGAGTGTTCAAGGACATATTTGGGTGATATCTTAATTTTGGTGGTTATGGATGGATACATGTAGGAGCGCCCCTTCTGAGGAACATTGGCTTCTTGATGGCATAGACTAGGGAGGCTTCCTGGGTTGCAACAGGTTCTTCCTTGAACCAATTGGAGGAGGATCCAACGACATATTTGATTGTTGTCTTGGTTTCTTTGGGTAACGATGGGTGAAGCTTGGTGCCCCTTGTCTGAGGAACATTGACTACTTTGATGGTAGAGACCACGGAGTCTTCTGGGCCTCCAGTAGCTTCTTCCTGGAACCAATTGGAAGAGTGTTTAAGGACATATTTGGGTGATGTCTTGGTTTTGGTGAGTATTGATGGACACACCTTGGCACCCCACTTCTAAGGAACATTGACTACTTTGATGTCACAGCCTTAGGAAGCTTCTTGGCCCCAAGCAACTTCTTCCTTGAACCCAGTGTTCAAGGACATATTTGGGTGATGGCTTGGTTGCTTTGGGGATGGGTGGATACACCTTGGCGTGCCTCTTTGGAAGAACATAGACTACTTTGATGCCATAGACTGGGAAGTCTTCTTGGGCTGCAAAAGCTTCTCCATGAGGCAATTGGGAGGACAGTGTTGGGAAAATTTTTTGAGATGTCCAGGCTTCTGTGGCCGAGCAAGGATGCATTGTGTAGGTGGTCTTTGGGGACTGCTGGCTTTTCCAGGAGAGGATATTGTGGCATTTTCATCTACAGAACATTCTCCCTGCCACCAATTGGAGGAGTGTTCAAGGACATATTTGGGTGATATCTTGGTTTCAGGTGGTAAGGATGGATACACCTTGGAGCCCCTCATCTAAAGAACATTGACTACTTTGTTGGTAGAGACTGGGGAGTCTTCCTGGGTGGCAGCAGGTTGTTCCTTGAACCAATTGGAGGAGGGTTCAGGGATATATTTGGGTGTTGTCTTGGTTTTGGGGGGTAACGATGGACACAACTTGGCGCCCCTCATCTGAGGAACCTTGACTACTTTGATGGTAGAGACCAGGGAGGCTTCTGGGCCTCCAGGAGGTTCTTCCTTGAACTAAGTGGAGGAGGGTTCAAGGACATATTTGGGTGATGTCTTGGTTTTGCTGTTTATGGATGGATATACCTTGGTACTCCTCTTCTCAGGAACATTGGCTACTTTAATGGTAGAGACGGGGGAGCCTTGTTGGGCTGCAGAAACTTCTTCTTTGAACCAATTGGAGGAGGATTCAAGGACATATTTCAGTGATGTCTTTGTTTCAGTGGGTATGGATGGATGCACCTTGGTACTCCTCTTCTGAGGAACATTGGCTACTTTGATGACATAGATTTGTGAGGCTTTTTGGGCTGCTGCAGCTTCTTCCTTGAGCCAATTGGAGGAGGATTCAAGGACCTACTTGGGTGATGTTTTGGTTTTGCTGTGTATGGATAGATATATCTTGGTACTCCTCTTTTCAGGAACATTGGCTACTTTAATGGTAGAGACTGGGGAGGCTTCTTGGCCTCCAGGAGCTTTTTCTTTGAATCAAGTGGAGGAGGGTTCAAGGACATTTTTGGGTGATGTCTTGATTTTGCTGTATATGGATGAATATACATTGGTACTCCTCTTTTCAGGAACATTGGTTACTTTAATGGTACGGAAAGGGGAGGCTTCTTGGGCTGCAGCAGCTTCTTCCTTGAACCAGCTGGAAGTGGGTTGAAGGACATATTTGGGTGATGTCTTGCTTTCGGTGGGTATGGATGGATCCCCCTTGGGGCGCCTCTTCTGGAAAACATTGGGTATGTGTGACTTTGACGGCATTCTGAGGAATATTGATGACTTTAATGGCATAGACTGGGGAGATTTCTTGGGCTGCAAAAGTTTCTCCCTGGGCGATTGGGAGGACCGTGTCGGGAGAATTTTGGGAGAGATCCAGGCTTCATTGGCCTCACCGGGATTCATTGTGGGGGTGGCCTTTGGGGAAATCTTGATTTTTCCAGGGGAGGAAGTTGTGGCGTTTTCGTCCTTGGATGCTTCTCCCTGATGCCAATTGCAGGAGTGTTCGAGGACATTTTTGGGTGGTATCTTGTTTTAGGTGGTTATGGATGGATACATGTCGGAGTGCCTCTTCTGAGGAACATTGGCTACTTGATGGCATAGACTAGGGAGGCTTCCTGGGCTTCAGCAGCTTCTTCTTTGAACCAATTGGAGGAGGGTTCAAGGACATATTTGGGTGTTGTCTTGGTTTCGGGGGGTAACGATGGATGCACCTTAGCGCCCCTCGTCTGAGGAACATTGACTACCTTGATGATAGAGATTCGGAAGCCTTCTTGGGCTGCAGCAACTTCTTCCGTGAACCAATTGGAGGAAGATTCAAGGACATAATTCGGTGATGTCTTTTTTTTTTCAGTGGGTATGGATACATGTTGGAGTGCCTCTTTTGAGGAACATTGGCTAATTTGATGGCATAGACTAGGCAGGTTTCTTGGGAAACAGCAACTCCTTCCTTGAACCAACTGGAAGAAGGTTCAAGGACATATTTGGGTGATGTCTTGGTTTCAGTAGATATGGATGGATATACCTTGGCGCTCCTCTTCTGAGGAACATTGACTACTTTGATGGTATATAATGTTAAGGCTTCTTTGGCTGCAAAATCTTCTCCATGAGGCAATTGGGAGGACCGTGTCGGGAGAATTTCGGAAGATTTCCAGGCTTCTGTGGCTGAGGCAGCATGTCTAGTGGTGGTGGTCTTTGTGGACCCGTGGCTTTTCCAGGAGAGGATATTGTGGCATTTTCATCTCTAGAAGCTTCTCTCAGACACCAATTAGTGGAGTTTTCAAGGACATCTTTGGTTGATATCTTGGTTTCGGTGGGTGTGGATGGATACGTGTTGGAGCACCTCTTCTTTGGAACATTGGCTACTTTGATGGCATAGACTAGGTAGGCTTTTTGGGCTGCAGCAACTCCTTCCTTGAACCAGTTGGAGGAGGGTTCATGGTAATATTTGGATGATGTCTTGGTTTCGATGGGTATGGATGGACACACCTTGGCACCCCTCTTCTGAGGAACATTGAATAAATCTATGGCATAGACTGGGAAGACTTCTTGGGCTGCAAAAGCTTCTCCATGAGGCAATTGGGAGGACAAAAATGTCAGGAGAATTTCAGGGGATGTCCAGGCTTCTGTGGCCTGGCCAGGATGCATTGTGTTGGTGGTCTTTGGGGACCCGTGGCTTTTCCAGGAGAGGATGTTGTGGCATTTTCATCTCCAGAAGTTTCTCCCTGGCGCCAATTGATGGAGTTTTCCAGGACATATTTGGGTGATGGGTTGGTTTATGTGGTTATGGATGGATACATGTTGGAGCGCCTCTTCTGAGGAACATTGGCTACATTGATAGCACAGACTAGGGAGGCTTCTTGGGCTGCAGCAACTCCTTCCTTGAACCAATTGGAGGAGGTTTCAAGGACATATTTGGGTGATGTCTTGGTTTCGGGGGGTATGGATGGATATACTTTGGCGCCCCTCTTCTGAGGAACATTGACTTATTGATGGTAGAGACTGGGGAAACTTCTTGTTCTCCAGCAGCTTCTTCCTTGAACCAATTGGAGGAGGGTTCAAGGACATATTTGAGTGATGTATTACTTTCTTTGGGTATGGGTGGATACACCTTGGCATGTCTCTTCTGAGGAACATTGACTATGTTGATGGCATAGACTTGGGAGTTTTCTTGGGCTCCAGCACTTTCTTCCTTGAACCAACTGTAGGACGGTTCATGGTCATATTTGAGTGATGTCTTGGTTTCGTTAGGTATGGATGGATACTCCTTGGCGCACCTCTTCTGAAAAACTTTGACTACTTTGATGGTATAGACGGGGGAGACTTCTTGGGATGCAGCAGGTTCTTTCTGACACCAATTGGAGGAGGATTCAAGGACATATTTGGGAGATGTCTTGGTTTCTTTGTGAATGGGTGGATACACCTTGTGACAACTCTTATGAGGAACATTGACTACTTCAATGGCATAGACTGGGGAGGCTTCTTGGGCTGCAAAAGCTTCTCCCGGGACAATTGGGAGGACCGTGTTGGGAGAATTTCGGGAGGGGTCTAGGCTTCTGTGGACTGACCGGGATTCATTTTAGGGGTAGTCTTTGGGGTAATCATGGCTTTTCCAGCAGAGGAAGTTGTGGCGTTTTCATCCCTGGAAGCTCCTCCCTGATGCCAATTGCAGCAGTGTTCAAGGACATATTTGGGTGGTATCTTGGTTTTGGTGGTATGGATGCATACATGTTGGAGTGCCTCTTCTGAGGAACATTGGCTACCTGATGGAATAGACTAGGGAGGCTTATGTGGCTGCAGCAACTCCTTCCTTGAACCAATTGGAGGAGGGTTCAAGGACATATTTGGGTGTTGTCTTGGTTTCGGTGGGTATGGATGGATACACCTTGGTGCCCCTCTTCTGAGGAACATTGACTACTTTGATGGCATAGAATGGGAAGGCGTCTTGGGCCGCAATATCTTCTTCGTGAGGCAATTCGGAGGACAGTGTCAGGAGAATTTCAGAAGATGTCCAGGCTTCTGTGGCCTTCTGATGCCTTGTGGTGGTGGTCTTTGGGGACCCGTGGCTTTTCCAGGAGAGGATGTTGTGTCATTTTCATCTCCAGATGCTTCTCCCTGGCGCCAATTGGTGGAGTGTTCAAGGACATTTTTGGGTGATATCTTGGTTTCCTTGGGTATGGGTGGATACATGTTGGAGTGCCTCTTCTGAGGAACATTGGCTACTTTGATGGCATAGATTAGGGAGGCTTCTCTGGCTGCAGCAACTCCTTCCTTGAACCAAGTGGAGGAAGGTTCAAGGATGTATTTGGGTGATATCTTGCTTTCTTTGGGTATGGGTGGGTACACCTTAGCACGTCTCTTCTGAGGAAAATTGACTATGTTGACGGCAAAGACTTGGGAGGTTACTTGGGCTCCAGATCTTCTTCCTTGAAGCAATTGGAGGAGGGTTCAAGGACATATTTGGGTGATGTCTTGGTTTTGGTGGGTATGGATGGATACACCTTGGCACCCAGCTTCTGAGGAACATTGACTACTTTGATGGAATAGACTGAGAAGACTTATTGGGGTGCAAAAGCTTCTCCATGAGGCAATTGGGAGGATGGTGTCAGCAGAATTTCCGAGGTTGTCCAGTCTTTGGTGGCCTGGCCAGAAGGCATTGTGGTGTTGGTCTTTAGGGACCCGTGGCTTTTCCAGGAGAGGATGTTGTGGCATTTTCATGTACAGCAGCTTCTTCCTTGATCCAATTGGAGGAGTGTTTAAGGACATATTTGGGTGATATCTTGGTTTCCTTGGGTATGGATGGATACATCTTGGCGCCCCACTTCTGAGGAACATTGACTACTTTGATGGTAGAGACTGGGGAGGCTTCTTGGGCTCCAGCAGCTTCTTCCTTGAACCAATTGTAGGAGGGGTCAAGGACATATTTCAGTGATGTCTTGGTTTCTTTGGGTATCGGTTGATACACCTTGGTGCACCTCTTCTGAGGAACATAGACTTCTTTGATGGCATAGATTGGGAAACGTTCTTGGGTGCAAAATCTTCTCCGTGAGACAACTGGGAGGAGGATGTTGGGAGACTTTCAGCGGATGTCCAGGCTTCTGTGGCCTGGCCAGGATGCATTGTGAGTGTGGCCTTTGGGGGACCCATGGCTTGTCTAGGAGAGAATGTTCTGTTGTTTTTGTGTCCAGAAGTTTCTCCATGGCACCAATTGGAAGACAGTTCAAGGATATATTTAAGTTATATCTTGATTTTGGTGAACATGTGCAGATATACTTTGGCACACCTGGCACACCTCTTCTGATTAACATTGACTATTTTAATCGTAGAGACTGGGGATGCTTTTTGGGCTGCAGGAGCTTTTCCTTGAAGCAATTGGAGTGTTGTTCTAGCACATAGTTGGGTGATGTCTGGGTTTCGGTGGGTATGGATGGATATGCATTGGTGCCCCTCTTCTGAGGAACATTGGCTGCATTGATGGCACAGACTAGGGATGCTTCTCGGGCAGCAAAAGCTTCTCCGTGAGGCAATTGGTAGGAGGGTGTCAGGACAATTTCGGGGGATGTCCAGGCTCCTGTGGCCTGTCAAGGATGCATTGTGGGGGTGGTCTTTGGGGGACCTATGTCTTTTTCAGGAGAGGATGTTGTGGTGTTTTTGTCTCCATGAGACTCTCCCAGGCACAACTTGGGGGAGGATTGAAGGACATATTTGGGTGATGTCTTTGTTTCAGTGGGTATGGATGCATGCATCTTGGTACTCCTCCTCTGAGGAACATTGGCTACTTTGATGGCATAGACTAGGGAAGCTTCTTGGGGTGCAAAAGCTTCTCTGTGACGCAAATTGGGAGGACGGTGTCAGGAGAATTTCGGAAGGTGTCCAGGCTTCTGTGGCCTTTCAGGATGTATTGTGGTGGTGGTCTTTGGGGGACCTGTGACATTTCCAGGAGAAGATGTTGTGGCGTTTTCATCTCCAGAAGCTTCTCCCTGGCGCCAGTTGGAGGAGTATTCAAGGACATATTTGGGTGATGTCTTGTTTTCGGTGGTTTTGAATGGATGCACCTTGGAACTTCTCTTCTGAGGAACATTGACTATTTTGATAGTAGAGACTGGGGAGGCTTCTTGGGCTCCAGCAGCTTCTTCCTTGAACCAATTGGAGGAGGGTTCAAGGACATATTTGGGTGATGTCTTGCTTTCTTTGGGTATGGGTGACACACCTTGGTGTGTCTCTACTGAGGAACATAGAATACTTTGATGGCATAAGCTGGGAAGTCTTCTTGTCATGGAAAAGCTTCTCCATGAGGCAATTGGGAGGACGGTGTCGGGAGAATTTCGGGGGATGTCCAGGCTTCTGTGGCCTTCGCAGGATGTATTGTGGTGGTGGTTTTTGGAGAGCGGTGGCATTACCAGGAGATGATGTTGTGGCATTTTCATCTCCAGAAGCTTCTCCCTGGCACCAGGTGGAGGAGTGTTCAAGGACATATTTAGGTGATATTTTGGTTTCGTTGGGTATGGATGGATATACCTTGTAGCTCTTCTTCCTAGAAACTGACTACTTTGATGGCATAGATTAGGGAGGCTTCTTGGGCTGCAGCATCTTCTTCCTTGAACCAATTGGAGGAGGGATCAAGGAAATATTTGGGTGATAGCTTGGTTTCGGTGGGTATGTATGTATACACCTTGGAGCGCCTCTTCTGAGGAACATAGACTACTTTGATGGCACAGACTGGGGCAGTTTCTTGGGCTGCAAAAGCTTCTCCATGAGAGAATTGGGAGGAGGATGTTGGGAGAATTTCAGGGGATGTCCAGGCTTCTATTTCCTGGTCAGGATGCTTTGTGGGGGTGGATTTTTGGGGACCTGTGGTTTCCAAGAGAGGATGTTGTGGTGTTTTCATCTCCAGAAGTTTTCCCCTGACACCAATTGGAGGAGGATTCAAGGACATATTTGGGTGATTTCTTTTTTTCCGTGCATATGGGTGTATATACTTTGGCACCCCACTTCTGAGGAACATTGGCTACATTGATGGCACAGACTGGGGAGTCTTCTTGGGCTGCAAAAGCTTTTTCTTTGAACCAATTGGAGGAGGGTTCAAGCACATATTTGGGTGATGTCTTTGTTACTTTTGGTATGGGTGGATACACCTTGGCGCGTCTTCTGAGGAACATAGACTACTTTGATGGCATAGAGTGGGAAGGCTTCTTGGGTGCAAAAGCTTCTCCATGAAGCAATTGGGAGGAGGATGTCAGGAGAATTTTGGCGGATGTCCAGGCTTCTGTGGCCTGGCCAGGAGGCATTGTGGGGATGTTCTTTGGGGGAATTGAGGCTTTTCCAGGAGAGGATGTTTTGGCGTTTTCGTCTCCGGAAGATTTTCCCTGGTGCCAATTGGAGGAGTGTTCAAGAACATGTTTGGGTGATTTCTTGTTTTTGGTGGGCATGGATCGATGCACCTTGATACTCCTCTTCTGAGGAACATTGACTATTTTGATAGTAGAGACTAGGGAGGCTTCTTGGGCTCCAGCAGCTTCTTCCTTGAACCAATTGGAGGAGGGTTCAAGAATATATTTGGGTTATATCTTGGTTTTGGTGAACATGGGCAGATACACTTTGGCACTCCTCTTCTGATTAACATTGGCTACTTTAAAGGTAGAGACTAGGGAGGCTTTTTGGGCGGCAGGAGCTTTTTCCTTGAAGCAATTGGAGGAGGGTTCAAGGACATATTTGCGTGATATCTTGGTTTCGGTGGGTATGCAAGGATACACCTTGTCGCTTCTCTTCTAAGGAACATTGACTACATTGATGGCACAGACTGCAGAGGCTTCTTGGACAGCAAAAGCTTCTCCATGAGACAATTGGGAGGACGGTGTCGGGAGAATTTCGGGGGATGTCTAGGCTTCTTTGTCCTGGCAAGAATGCATTGTGGGGGTGGTCTTTGCGGGACCTATGGTTTCCAAGAGAGGATGTTGTGGTGTTTTCATCTCCTGAAGCTTCTCCCTGGCACCAATTTGAAGAGGTTTCAAGGACATATTTCGGTGATGTTTGTTTTTGGTGGGTATGGGTGGATACACCTTGTTCCTCTTCTGAGGAACATTAATTACTTTGATGGCACAGACTGGGGTGGCTTCTTGGGCTGCAAATTTTCTCCATGAGGCAATTGGGAGGATGGTGTCAGGAGAATTTTGAGGGATGTACAGGCTTCTGTGGCCTGCCCAGGATGTATTGTGGAGGTGTTCTTTTGGGGACCCGTGGATTTTCCGGGAGAGAATGTTGTGCTGTTTTTTCTCCAGAAATTTCTACCTGGCACCAATTGCAAGATGGTTCAAGGACATATTTTGGTGATATCTTGGTTTTGGTACACATGGGTGGATATACCTTGGTACTCCTCTTTACAGGAACATTGGCTACTTTAATGGAGAGACTGGGGAGGATTCTTGGGCTTCAGCAACTTCTTCCTGGAACCAATTGGAGGAGAATTCAAGGACACAGTTGGATGACGTCTTGGTTTCGGTGGGTATGGGTGGATATACCTTGGCGCTCCTCTTCTGAGGAACATAGACTACTTTGATGGCATAGACTGGGAGGCTTCTTGGGCTGCAAAAGCTTCTCTGTGAGGCTATCGGGAGCAGGGTGTCAGGAGAATTTTTGGGGATGTCCAGGCATCCGTGGCCTGGCCAAGATGCATTGTGGTGGTGGTCTTTGGGGTAATCGAGGCTTTTTTCAGGAGAGGATGTTGTGGCGTTTTCATCTACAGAAGCTTCTCCCTGGCGCCAATTGGAGGAGTGTTCAAGGACATATTTGGGTGATATCTTGCTTTCATGGGGTATGTATGGATGCACCTTGGAGCTCCTCTTCTGAGGAACATTGACTACTTTTATGGTAGAGACTGAGGAGGCTTCTTGAGCTGCAAACACTTTTCCCTTGTGCCATTGGGAGGAGGGTGTCTAGAGAATTTCCGGGGATGTCCTGGATTCTGTGGCCTTGCCAGGATGCATTGTGGTGGTGGTATTTGGGGGACCTGTGGCTTTTCCAGGGGAGAATGTAATGGTGTTTTTGTCTTTAGAAAATTCGCTCTGGCACCAATTGGAAGAGTTTTCAAGGATATATTTGGGTGATATCTTCATTTCGTTGGACATGGGCGGATACACCTTGGTACTCCTCTTCTGAGGAACATTGACTACTTTGATGGCATAGATTAGGGAGGCTTCTTGGGCTGCAGCAGCTTCTTCATTGAACCAATTGGAGGAGCATTCAAGGACATTTTTGGGTGATGTCTTGGGTGGGTATGGGCATATACTCGTTGGTACTCCTCTTTTTAGGAACATTGGCTACTTTAATTGTATAGACTGTCGAGGCTTCTTGGCTTGCAAAATCTTCTCCCTGGGGCCACTGGGAGGAGGATGTCGGGAGAATTTTGGGGGATGTCCTGGCTTCTGTGGCCTGGCCAAGATGCATTGTGGTGGTTGTCTTTGGGGAATCTGTGGCTTTTCCAGGAGAGGATGTTGTGGTTTTTTCGGTTCCAGAAGCTTCTCCCTGGGGCCATCAGGTGAAGCATTTGTGGATTTTTGATGTCCTCTTAGGGAAACATGGGCTGCTTGCTCCAGACCTGCCGGGATGGCTTTAGGATGACTCTTAGGGAAAACAGGAGGCAATGGTTCCTCCAGGATTAAAGGAACTGCCAGGCTCATAGGAGCATCAATGAAAGACAAACTCCTCACCCATGGTGCGGGCACATTGTCCTTTTCCTGAGTTTTTAAAGTAGATGCAATGATGTCCTCCTGGCCCTCAAGGTCAGGTACTTGCTCAGTCTTCCTCTTTGACAAAGCTGCAAGAAAATGAAGGCTTCGTTGGACCAAAAGGGATTGTACCTTCTGGTATAGGCTCTTCTGCTGCTCCTGAACCGAGTCTGTGAATGAAGAAGGGACAATATGATCAACGGGGAAGAAATCAGCTAACAGATTATGGCTGGGAAAGATAGCAGCAGCATAGGGTTGATCATCTGCCAAGAGTGTACCTGGTCTTTGGAGGAGAACTTGACTCCGGACAATATGCTCTGGTATATTCTCCCCTTCGTTTCTTACTTGGAGGAAGCCCAGTCATTATTTCTATTTTTTTCTGGTAAACCACTTATTTCTACACAGTTGTTTGCATGGAGTCATGCCTTTAGATAGCAGCTCCTTCAGGCCATGGCAAGGCTTGGACCATTCTTTCTATCCCCCAAGTGTTTACTATGGAGCTTGGCCCACAGTAGATAATTCAGAAATGTTTATTGACTATGGCCTCCACTTATTCTTCCCCCTTTCTTACTCTTCTCAGCTCTGAACTCTGCTTTCTCACATTCTCATTCAGCTGAGTTTCACTTATTGAAAATGCCATGTTACTCTTAGAATCTCTAAAGTACGAAAGGGAAGTTTGTTATTTTAATTGATGTATTTCATGTTTTTCCCAATTTATCTTCAAAAATTTTACTTTTACATTTGTTTTTAAGATTTTTGCTTTGCAGATTCTTTCCCTACAATGAAGAAACAACTTTTGAAATTAGGCAAAACATTTCCATGGAAGTTGTGGAAACAACACAGATCTCTCACCCTAATGAAAACTCAAAAGCGTCAGGAAAAATTAAGTACAACAAAGAGAGATAAAGAGGGAAATGGAGAATGCTTTGATCTATATTGAGACACAATCCTGCCTTCTCTATCA
>JAJPUD010021486.1:0-22988 GCA_023553655.1 Myrmecobius fasciatus | reverse complement strand
ATATTCATGTATTTCCCCACCCAAACTTATTGGTGCATCTACAATAAGGTGTATGAAATAAATGGTGGCAGGCTCTGCTGCAAGAAGACCAAATATGTGGGTGATGAGCAGGGCAGTTACACCCTGTCTTATTTTAAGTCAATTTGTTATCCCCTTTTTTCCCTTAGGAGGGGAGTTAATTTAACTTCTCTATCCATTAAATCAGACTGACACTCTAAGATGAATGCACGCTTTGGAGAATATGATTGATGGATTGAAGATTATGATTGGTAGCAACGGAAACATAAGGAAAAATATGTTCATATGCTGGCCCTATTCTGACTTCTGTTGCGTGGGGGCTGTCCTATAAGACGCAAAGAATAAAATCTGAAAATGTTTTGATTTATTTATTTAATATTTTATTTTTTCTTGTTATATGTAAAAACTATTTTTCATATTTGTTTTTAAAACTTTGAATTCCAAATTCTTTCCCCTCTTCTCTTTTTATCCCCACTCCCACTGAAAAAGTGAGCAATTTGGTATAGGTTGTCCATGTATAGTCATGCAGAACATTTCCATAATAGTTTTGTTGAAAAAGAAAACATAAAACCCCCTTTCCCCCAAAAAAATACCTCAATAAAAATAAAGTAAAAAAAAAAAGTATGCTTCAATCTGTATTCAGACACCATTAAGTTTTTTCTGTGGGAATGGATAGCACCTTATATAATAGGACCTTAATTACAAGTTTTTCTGCTTGTACCCTGCTCATCATTTCAGACCTATTGAAGCTCTTAACTTAAAAAGGCCAAAGTCTCTCATTTCATCCGGCCATCTCCAGTTGTCCTGATCTCTCTGTGGCCACTGGATCCAGTTGGCTCTGGGAAAGTGAGGCCGGTGACCTTGTACAGCCCTTCCTAACTTAAATCCAACTCACTTGCATGTCATGGCATCACATCCCCAATGTCACGGTCCTTTTACAGAGCAAAGGACAAACAACAACAATTCCATGCCATATACTATGATTTATTCAGCCATTCCCCAATTTTTGAGCATCCCCTCAATGTCCAATTCTTTGCTCCTAGAAAAGAGCTGCTATATACATTTTTTGTATACATTGATCATTTTCCTTTTTTTTTAAAGCTCTTTTGGGATACAAACCTAGTAGTGGTATTGCTAGGCCACAAGGTATGCATGGTTTTTATAGCCCTTTAGGGCTATTTCCAAATTACTCTATGGAGTGGTTGAATCAATTCAAAGTTTCACCAACAGTGCATTAATGTCCCATTTTCCTCACATTCCCATGAACATTTGTCATTTCCCTTTTCTGTCCTGTTAGCCAATGTAATAGGGAGAAGGTAGTACCACAGATTTGTTTTAATTTGCATCTCTCTGATCAATAGTAAGTTAGAACTTTTGAAAAAAAAATATGACTATAGATAGATTTGATTACTTCATCTGAAAACTATTTCTTTTGATCATTTATCAACTGGGGAATGGATTTCACCAACATTTATCATTTTCCTTTTCTGTCTTATTAGCCACTCTAATAAAGATAAAGTAGTACCACAAAATTGTTTTAATTTGATTTCTCTAATCAATAGTGAGTTAGAATTTTTCTTTTTAATATGCTATAGATAGATTTGCTTGCTTCTTCTGGAAACCTTGGGTTTTTTTTTTATTATTTATCAATTGGGGAATAGCTCTTGTGTTTGTAAATTTGACACAATTCTTTATATGTTTTGAGAAATGAGTACTTGATGTTTTTTTTTTTTTGTTATTTTTGCTAACTGTATTTCCCTTCATTCTTTCTTCCCTGTTTATTCTATTCTCTCTCTCCTATCATTCTGCCCCTCCCAAAAGTGTTTTGCTCCTATCCCCTTTTCTAATTAAAAAAAAGTTTTGATGTTGCATTTTTTGCAATGTAGATAGAACAGTGTTTAAGGACAGCAAAACAGGGTCTAAACCAAACCAAACCAAACCATCACTGCCAACAAGAAACCATTTGAAAATGTCTTTCTGTTTATAACATTAAACTGTGGGGGGGGAAGGGGAGTGCTGCTGGGTATCAGTAAGAACAGGTCTATTCAGCTCACTCCTTGCCCCATCATGCATTCTGCTAAGACTGAATTTGGGAGATCAGAGCCTTCTTGTTTTTCTATATGCCATAACTTTGGACTTGAGTCATATAAAATAATCACAGAATATTTATGCACAATTACAATTTCTCCTTTTTATCCTTGAAATGGAAAGTGCCTTTAAATGTCTAATTTTAAAGTTTATTTAAAAATGTTTTAAAGTAGGCATTGATGTTCCTGCAGCCTATGATCTATGAGAACATTTCATCCACCTAAGGGAACCTCAGGCTGAACACAAGTTATAGTTGGGTGGACCTTCCACTCATATGCCTTCTCCTCCATTAAGTCACACTGACCCCGTAAGGGGACTTGTCTAGGTTCTAGTGGCCAGTCGTTGTCCAAGACTGAATCTGAACCCAGATCTCTTCTGATCTCTGTCATGGGAGACATGCTTTGCCATTCAGAGTGACTGTGGGTCTCCCCGTCATTGGCTCCCTGGCCTTTTTGATTCCTGAGCCTGACAGCAATTCCAGACCATGTAACTCCCATGAAGCACTAAAGACTTCGAAAAAGAGGAAGGCAAAAGCGCCCCGGAAGCAGCAGACAGTTTGTAGGGCACAGGACGAGGGCTCTGTATTTTTTTGGTCTATTTTTCTGCCTCCATTTAGAGAGATGGTGATTTTATTAAGCCTGAGCTTGGGATAGGGACCCGGGAAAGGGGCATGGAAGTAGTGGGTCATATAGCCAGAGGGGCCATTCCCAGAAACCTTCTAAGCAACAACCCACTGGGGTGTCTCAGCTCAGCGTCCAGGAAGATGTTCTCTGCCTCAAGGCAGGAGAAGGAGCTCAGAACCAGCTGTCTCAGGGCCAGAGCAGACAGCAGCAGACCTCAAAGGGCAGAACCCCATTGCAGAGAGCCATGTCCTGTGGGTTCCCCTCATGGGGGTGGGTGGGGAGGGGAGCAGGCAATTATTTTTTTACATATTTTCCGAGTGTTTAACTTGTTTCCCCACCTAGGATGGGAGTACTTGAAGTCCAAGGACCAGGGATCAGAGTCTGGGCTGTCTCTGTTTCCCCTCTCTGGCCCAGGACGGTGCCTAATATAAAACCCGGGAAATATCTGATGGCTAATGAAATTATTCTGCCTTGATCTCCCACAGCTACCCCAGCAGTGCCCCATCCCCATCTCCAGCTGGAGCTCAGAGAGTCAGTTACAAGATGATGCCATTCAGAGCCTCAAGGAGCCTAGAACTCCCAGGAGCTAAGTTCTAGGATTGGGGGGAGCTCAGAAGTTGTCCGGCCCGGCCTCTGGAGTCAGGGGAGGAGGGCAGTGCCTGAGCTTGCACAGGTAGAGGGGGCAGGCACATGGACTTTAAGCCACATGCTCTACACTGCTTCCCTTTCAGGTTTCCCTCTGTCCTATAAACTTGAGGTAATGGGCATCAACCCTCCCTTTGGCCTCTTGGTTGCATGTGATCACAATTTGGGGTGCCTAGGGAAGGAGCCATTTTCCCTAAGACCCTCTGCTTTCCTTTGCTTCATTTAAAATCCCCTTCTCCTCCAAGGAACGGGGATGATGCAGTCAATGAAGCCCCAGGTTTTAGGATCTCAGCTTTCCTGATCTTTTGAACAACCCCCCCCCCCACCTTGGGCATCTCCCTCTCAGTGTGGGCTGAAATCAGTAGTTTGGAGGAAGATCTCAAATCAAGCTGAAGCTCTGGTCCATTTCACAAGGAGCTTTCCCCTGAGTCATTACCATCCCAACTGCTTGTGGAGAATAGCATCCTATATCTGAGAACCTTAGCTTTCCCCTGGTGCCTGATAAATGCATCCCTGCTCAGCCATCCTGCTTTCTGAGTCCCCCAGCCAATGGATCTGCTGAAAGCAGAGTTATTACTGCCAGCAGTACCTGGAGAGAATGATGGGAGGTGGACTCCCGTTTATCAGCCTCAGCTCCATCAATGTCTCCTGCCCACAGCCCCTTTGAATAGCATGCATATGGCTTACTGAGAAAGTTAAGTTCTGGATCTCGTCTTGCTGCAAACGGGAGACAGAATGATGTTCAAAGCCGCAAACTGATATTTACTCATAATGAACACTTTGAAAGAAAGAGTACCACATTCTTCTTCCTCCTCCCACTCTTCTTTTCCTTTTTTCTGCTTCCTCTCCTTGCTTTTCTTCCTTCTTTCCTGATTCATCCCAATTTTTCATCCATAGAGCCAATAAGAGCCATTTTCTCTAGGCACAGATCCAATCATGTCACTTATTTGGTAAACTCCAGGGGCTCCCTGTTATCTCGAGGATAAAATATGTGCTTCTCCATTTTTTCCTATTCACTTCATCTTCTCATGTCCCCAATTTATAAACCTTAAATACATTGTGGAAATGTTAGCCCCCCCCACCTATATACATATAGATTCATATGGCCAGATCTACATGTAGACATATTTGCATCTCCCCCTCCCTCTCCTTTCTCTCTCTCTCTCTCTCCCTTCCCCTCTCTCTCTCGGTCTCTAGGTCTCTCTCTGTCTCTTTGTCTCTCTCTCTGTGTCTCTATCTTTCCCTCCCCCTCTTCTTTTTGTCTCTCTGTCTCTCTAAGTCTTTCCCTTCCCCCTTCATTCCATTCAGCTCTGGTTTTTTCATCATGAATCCTTGAAAATCCCCTATTTCACTGAATTTCCACCTTATCCCCTGAAGGATTATACTCAGTTTTGCTGGGTAGGTGATTCTTGGTCGTAATCCTAGCTCCATTACTCTCTGGCATATCATATTCCAAGCTCTCCAATCATTTAATATAGAAGTTACTAAATTTTGTGTTAACCCGACTGTGACTCCACTGTACTGGAATAGTTTAGTTTCTTTCTGGAAGCTTGCAATATTTTGTTCTTGACCTGGGAGTTCCAGTATTTGGCTCTAATATTCATGGGAATTTTCATTTTGGAATCTATTTCAGTATATTCTTTCAATTTTTAATTTACCTTCTGGTTCAGGATAGTTTTCCTTGATAATTTCATGAAAGATGATGTCCAGGCTCTTTTTTTTTTTGATCATGACTTTCAGGTAGGCTAATAATTTTTAAGCTATCTCCCTTGGATCTATTTTCTAGGTCAGTTATTTTTCTAATGAGATATTTCACATTTTTTCCTAGTGTTTCATTTTTTGTTTTCTTTTATTGTATCTTGATTTGTCATGAAGCCATTAGCTTCTATTTGCCCAATGCTAATTTTTAAGGAATTATTTTCCTCAGTGGGCTTTTGCACCTCCTTTCTCATTTGGCCTGTTTTGCTTTTTAAGGCATTCTTCTCATTACCTTTTTGTACTTCCTTTTGCACCACTCTCAATTCTCTCTCTCAACATGCATATTTTAATTATTTTTTCACATCACTTTTATAGGATTCTTTATAAAAGATTAATATGTGGGTCTTTAGAACACATTAACAATTAAGAAATGAACATTTTTTTTTCCTGAAGCAATTGGGCTTAAGTGACTTGCCCAGGATCACACAGCTAGTAAGTGTTAAGTGTCTGAGGTCGGATTTGAACTCAGGTCCTCCTGACTTCAGGGCTGGTGCTCTATCCACTGTGCCACCCAGCTGCCCCTGAACAAAATATTTATCAAACACTTAAGGGCATAATAGTGATGTATAGATATACACCTACACATACAGAAAAGTAAGGGAATCTCTGTCCTCAAGGGCTAATATTTTTATGAGTAAAAATGACATAATGGGAAGAAACGGCTAAGGAAGGGTGTTTTGGACTGGAAAGTCACCAAAAAGGTTGTGGAACAATTAGACAAACATGTAACACCCCCTTTCCAGAAGTAATGGTAGAATTCACTTGATTACTGAAAATATCAAAATATTACCTCAAATTTCTTCTGTATTGATTTCTATGGCACCAATTCTACATCCCAATGCAATTTTATGGGTCTGCATCCACCTTGCTCGAGTTGCACTCAGAAATCCAGTTGACTTAGTTTAAAGTTAATTTAAAAGGAAGTTTGTTTTCCTTCATGCTGGTATCCCCTAGGATACTACATGGATATATGTTTGCTTAGCTCCACAAAGCTACCGTCCCCCAAAGATCTATCATCGGTCCTTCCAGTTTTGTGTAGCTAAAGGGTTTTTTCTCTTCCCAGGAGAGAGCAAGTGTGCCAGTTGTGCCCTTCTGGCAAAGACAAAATACAGCTGGTTCTCATAAAATGATGAACCTTTCTTAATTGTCAGAGAGCAGCATGATTAGCCTTACATCTTGCTCAGTATGCTGCTGTTTAGTGGCTCCATGGATCATATTGGTCATGGGGTTTTCTTGGCAAAGATACTGGAGTACTTGGCCATTTCCTTCTCCAGCAGTTCACAATGTTTAAGTGACTTGGCCTGGATCACAAGCTAATAAGTGTCTGAGGCCACTTTTCTGACTCCGGGCATAGTGCTCTCTCCATTGAGTTGTGTAGGAGCTTCCTCTCAGTACGGACATTTCTAATGTTCCTGTCTAGCCTATCACCTTTTCTCCACACCTACCGAGATCCCTTCCTTATTGTGCATTAATAAAGAGGGTCCCTTCCTTCTTTGGGGGGGGTCACTGAGACTGCCAGTGTGAACCACTTTGTTCACAGTTATACATGTCTCTGTTGATACACTGCTCTAGCTCTGAGTCTGTAACTCAGTCTACCTTCCTTAAATTTGCTTGGGACATTACAGCTCAAGGCACTATTAGGAAGGCTAGTGATACCTTGGCTTCTCTGAGGCTTGGTTTCTGATGGCCCAGGGTGACCAGGAACAAATCATTAATCTCATTGGGCTTTGGTTTTTTTAACTGCAAAATAATGAGGGAGTTGATCCTTTTGAGCTTTATTTCTGTTAGCTTGTGATTACCTGAAAGCAACAGCCACAGTGCTAAACTTGTGGACACATGGAAACTCAGGCATAAAGCAGGGAGACCATCTTCATAGAGGAGATCTGCCATAGGGTCCATGTTAGAGACTGAATGGTACTCCCTAGGGAGAAGGCATCCTCCCTTATATGTCCGTTCTCTGGGCCAAAGACTACTAGGAAAAAGCAGCCTTTGGTCCTGCCAGTTACAGGATTAGAACTGGTTCATCCAAAAAAGCCTCTTCCAGCTCTGATTCTCATGCTCCTTGGAGCCGGCCTCCCTATTTGGATAGAAAGGGGAGAGTGTCACATAAGGATGGATTGTCATTGTTATAGGAGCAGAGGGACTTAGAGGCTTTCAAGCTCCATTCTTACTGGGGATGATGATTTTTCAATGTTTCTCAAGACTCACTTGTCTACATTTATATAAGAAAAGAGCATTAGGTCTGTTAGTGCATTGCCCTGGAAAGAGCAGTCAATGCTTCATATTGTTCAAAAGGAGATTAGCGCACAATGGGATTTGGAGATTTTTCTGAGTAAATAAAATGCAGAACTGAAAAAAGCAAAGGCGAATGAATCCCTGTGGGCAAGGCTCATCAATATTCCTCGATGCCATCTCACACAATGAGAACTTCACAGATTTTTCCCTGCTATGAGTCCAAAACTTTTATTTGAATGTTTGCTGGTTGTGTTCACTTTCAACTTTAATAATTATCTTTGCATTAGATTTTTAACTACATCTTGCTTCCCTTGTAGAAGGTAAGCTCATTGAGAGCAAGAGTTGTTTATTTGTTTCAGTTTTGCATTTGCAGGTCGTCCCAGTGCCCCCAGTGCCCTGCACAACTCTTAATGGATAGTTAGTGAAGTGGAGCTCATACCTGGTGAACTCCCACCTCATGGAAGAGGCCGAAGATCTGGAAAATGTCCTTAGAAATCAGCAAGTGATTAAGAAATCCAGAAAGCCTACACAGTTTCCTAGAGAGAAGACAATGGATTTTGACCAATTCTCCAAGTTTTTAAATCTGGTTGTGCTTTCTGGAAGATCACAAAGTGGAGTTGGAGGATGAAAATGGGGGAATGGGAAAAGAGTCCTCCTTCTTGTTAATTGTGTGATAGTCATTTGCCTGCTCTGACCCTTGGTTTCTTACTCTGTAAAGTGAAGGTGCTGGAACAGACAGACTTTTGTCTCCATCTCTAAATAGTACAGATACAGGTGCCAGGACACACAGCTTTAGCTCTGATCAGCAGAGCATGAGTTTGGGATCTCCACCAGACCTCCGTTCAACCCCATACCACTTATTAAGGTTCTACTGTGTTCAAAGGACTGGGTTCTCACTGAGGATGTCCAGAGAGTAAGGCTGTAGACTGGAAAAGAAAGGAAAAGAAAGGGAAAAGAGAAGGAAGAAGAGGAGAGGGGGAAAAAGGGTGGGGGAAAATGTGTTGGGTGTATGTGAGAATGAGAAGGAAGGAAGACAAAGTCAAGAAGCTTTGCCAAAACCCATTGGCCACCTTTGCTTTGCTGCCTTCTCTTCAAGACCCTGGCACAAATGTGGGCATATGGGCTAGCCCTCCCATACCCAAGCTGCTCTCTTCTACCATGTTGACAATGTAATATGAATAGTACAGTACACTGCTATTAGTGCAGTTATGAACTGATCCAAGCATTTCAGAGACTAATTTGGAGCTATGGCCAAAGGAAGATCCAACAAAATCTGTACTAGATCTGTATTCCAAAGGTATCAAAGACAAAGGAGAAAAAGACTAACATGTACAAAAATAATTATAACAACTCTTTTTATGGTGAGCAAGAATTGGAAATTGAGGGGATGCTCATCAGTTGGGGGATGACTGAACAGTTATTCAGTCTATGATTGCAGTGGAACACCATTTTGCTATAAAAAATGACAAGCAGAAAAACCTGGAAAGGCTCACGTGAACTGATGCAGAGCACCCTAATCCCCTTCTGAACAGTGTGGAGCATTGACTAGTCTTCCTAGGTCAATGACATTAATTAACCTAATGCTCTTTTCTTGTATAAATGTGGTCCATAGTAACAGCAACATTGTATGATGATCAACTGTGAATGACTTAGTGATACTCAGCAATACAATGATCTGAGACAATTCTGAAAGATCATGATGAAAAGTGCCATTTACCTCCAGAGAAAGACCTAATGGAATCTGAATAAAGATCATAATTAAAAAAAAACACTTTATTTTTTGCACACGTGTGCACATGTATGTGTGTGTTTTGGGGGGATTTTCTTTTGCAACATGGCTAATATAAAAACATATTTTGCATAACCATATCATATATTATCTATAGCAAATTGCTTTCTTAGGGAGGGAGAGAAAGAAGGGAGAGAGAGAATAGGAACTCAAACAAAAAATAATGTTAAATTATTTTTTACATGTAATCGAGAAAGTAATAATAATAAAGGATATAGGGTAATGGTTCCTAAATTATGGGCTATATTCTCTGAGGAAGAATATTGACTTTATAGAATCACACAAAATTTAATGATGGGCAGGAACCTCTGACCATCCTCTGACACATGGAAGAAAACCTCACTATAACATACCCCAAGAATCCTCCTCTAGCCTCTTCTTGAAGATCTCTTAGAAAGAGGAACCCACCCCTTCCTGAGTCCAGTAAAACATTATTAAAAATGTATTTACACAAATACTTTGATGTCTGTCCTTTAGGAAGGTCACGAGACTAAGACTTCTACTTCATGGATCTGAGGCGGTGGTCTACACTCAAGGTGTCTGAGCTCCTGGGACAAACTTGGTGCTGGACAAAAATCATCAAGGAAGTGAACGAGACTCAGAGTTAAGAGGTGGTAAGTTGTTGCCACTGCTGCTTGGTCAAAGGAAAGAAACAAGCTTCACTGAACAGACAACCAGACCTTGAACGCCACTACCTCATAACCAAGACATCACTTCCTGCTCCAGGTGCTTTTTCATTTCTGTCATTATATCCTCAGAACTAGCTCAGTGCTGGCACATAGTAGTTGCTTAAGAAATGCTTGATAATTGATTGGTCATTGGACTGATTGATTGATTTCTCCCAACCTAAAAAGCCCAAGAAACCTTTTGAGCACGCTCCTCTAACAATGGATTTTGTTCCCTCAATATTTGGCTGATGAGTTGAACAGTTCAGAGATTTGTAGGATGAGACACTCCAGATGATGAGAATGGTTCTGTCCCCGGCACGTCATTGAGTCTACTCTGTTGGGGATCAATCGGTGAATAGGCATCTTTCTAAATCCCTTTGAGACCTTCTGTTATCAGATCCTTCCAAAGAGATCCCCATCTGAACCCAATGCACATTTGACTATTTCTAGGACCTTGGAGGTAAGGATTCACTTTGACATTTCCAAATATTTTTTTCTCCTCTGATTATAATTAGAATGGAGGAAATGAGGGAGTTGGTGTGACAGTGTTAGGAGCCTTAGATGATGACACTCCAGAAGCCTTAAAGCCTTATCCAAAGATGACATTTTATAGAGGAGGGCACAGAAGTCCAAATAGAGAAACAGATTTGCCCAGAGTCACTCGGGTTGTGTAATTTGCAGAGTTGGGATTGAAAGCCAGCACATATGACTCCATGCTCGGCCCAGCTTTCCCCCTCATGGTGTTGCTTTTCTGGACTGATGGATCATTGTCTGTCTGATCACTTGTCACGATGCCTAGAAAAAAGTCAGCCTCCACTGCCACACTGAGCACACCTGGCCAGTCTTTGCCAAGGATGGATCAGGAGCTTTGGCTGATGGAGACATTTGGAAATGGAACGTTTGCTCTGACTTTTCTGGAAGACAAAGCTCCAGAAGTCGATACTAGCTGAGCAAAGAAGTTGGTATCTTCAGTGCCTCAGTGTTATGGGCTAATTTATTGGGATCTAATTATCATGGTCTAGTTACCTTGTAAGAAGCCAGTGAGCTGCCTAACTGGTTTTTATTAATGCAATAAATGAATAAAAACACAGTTAGTTATTCACTGACTGCTCCTGTAGCTTTGATTAATAGACCAATTAGAAGGATCAGCTAAATCTAAATCACCTTTGCAAGCCATTGATTCTGAATTACCATCTAATTCTAGGGTGGTGGAGAAGGCTTTATTATGACTAAATTAAATATTTATATGGGACACTTCATTAAAAAATAAACAAGGCACACTCTCATTTGGGCTAATCCTTTACTCAGCAATTTGCCAATGAGATAGTGTAATGGGTGTTAGATAAAGCTAAAAAAGAGAGAAGAGACATATATAAAAAAGAAATAATGAGAAATCACAGGAGATTGCCTTTCTGCCTAAGTTTGGAAATAATGTGTAACTAATGTGGCAAGGTCTCTCTCATTGAAAATCATATTTTGTCCATTTAGACAAATTTAGAAAATCAAATTTGTCTATTTAGAAAATATAAGCTGCCTTAAATAAGGAAAGGCAAGTGGGGGAATCTAGGATGATAAGAGAACAAATCTGTGAAGTATTCATCAATATATTAATAGATGTATATGTGAATATGTACGCACACGGACATACGTACACAGTTCCATGCATATGTACATACATGTGTTCAAAATGTTCTATCAGGGCCCCTTGTCTTTATAGTTTAGTCATTGTATATACCGTCTACATGAATCCATAATTAATAATTCTTGAACAAAATTAAGGCTACAAACAAAACCTATCTGAAACAGTGATTACACCAAACAAATCAGAATTCTGTGTGTGAGAGAATGAATATTATCCCAGTTAGATGTGATTGTGGCTTCCGGATCTTGCCCCTCCCTGTTTCTCTGACTGAATTGGCCAGTTTCTGATTTTTCAATGATCTTTTAATTTATCTTGTAGTCATTGAATTAATTTTGCCTTTGTTTCTACTTTTCCAACTCTGTATCAGTTAATGCAAATCATTTCCCAGTTCTACAAATATGCTGTGATTTAGGATTTATAATTGGAAAGAACCTTAGGAAATTCAAAATGAGCAAACAGGTCAAGAGAGATGCTGGGCAAGATTCAAACTTTGCCACCAAAGCCAATACTTTTTCCATCCTTCCCATCTCCATTCCCAAATTAATGAATATCATCTTACTCTCTAGTTCTTTTCTACCACAAGAAAGGCTGTGATGAATATTTTAGTATATATTGTACATTTGTGCCTATTTTTATTATTTCTGTATGGCATAATCTCAACAAAGGGGTCAAAGATTATGGACAATTTTCTTGCATAATTTCAAACTGATGTTCTGAACGATTGGATCCACATGTAGTTCATTATTTGCGATCTCCTTCAGCATTGACTGGCCCATTCTCTTGTCATAGTTGTCTGTTTGCAAAATATGAAGGGAAATCTGAATTGTTTTAATTTCTATTTCCTTAAGTAGGCAAGGGGCAGCTAGGTGGCACAGTGGATAGAGCACCAGCCCTGAAGTCAGGAGGACCTGAGTTCAAATCTGGTCTCAGACACTTAACATTTCCTAGCTGTGTGACCCTGGGCAAGTCATTTAACCTCAATTGCCTCAGCAAAAAGCAAAAAAAAAATTATAAGTAGGCAATTAGGACTATAAGTGTGGATCTGCTTCAGTCATGGGAATTGCCTCCATAAACAAAATCATGAGGCTGAACAAATAAAATACCCTCCCCCCCCAATATTGCTGGGATTCTGGACATCTCTCTTTGATGCTCTTTTCTACAAGAAGCCATGTTCTACTAGACTCCATGTTCCACAGCTTTATCCATTCCTTATTCTTTTCCTCATTCTCATGCTTCCTGCTTGGATTTACCAGTCCCAATCTTGTCTAGGAAAGGGTTTTTCTTAGGAGCCTTATGAGAAGTTAATTCTAAAAATTGGTGCCCCAAATTATAACAGTTCATGAAATCTCATGGGATTATTCGTGTTGGAGAAGTGAAGAGAAGGGAATGTAAGAACTAGAGCCTGGAGAGGGGCATTGGGTCTTAAGAGATGAGCATGAGCATGATCATTAATTACAACGATGACAACCTTTAATTATTTCTGTCTTTTTTCCTCTTCTGGCTTCATGCTCTGCATTTGAGGAACTAAGCTTAAGACTTTTAGTCTGGGGAGGGCAGAGTTCCACCTCTGCCCTCAGTGCCAAGAAATAGCCAATTGAAAGCTCCTTGAGAGATGAAACCCTGGTGGGGGAACTAAGATGGATGATCTTATGGTAGTAGGATCACCAAGGGAATAATTTGGAGGAGAGTTAAACTAGACTATGTAGAAAAGGGATTGAGGCTGGTCTTTCAAGTCAAACCATGAGCATTCTTAAAGGTTTACTGTGGGCTAAATGTTCCCATTGCAGATGATAGTGTGTGGATTACATCAAATCCAAGAATAGTATAGACTTTCCAACTGAGGGTCCCACGATTATTAAATATACATACCAGGAGGCTGAAGGATGTTTCATATTCAGAGTGGGATGTACAGATTGAAGAGCTCTTAGAAATGGTCAGTACATAAATAGAGCATGGAAGGAAGCTGGAGATATGTGATGTTTCCTTGGATTAGGACAGAATAGAAGGAGGAAAGCAGTTTTGCATTTGGAGATTGCCCAGTTCAATTAATGATACCAAATTTCCCTTTGAAAAGAAGGCTCATGTATATAATATCAAGAATCTCTCAGGGATACAATATAACTACAAATCATGGAAAACAGTAGTCCTTTAAAAATAGATTTATTGTTAACTGTGTTTCTGTATCATTTCTATCCACTGCCTCCCCCATCCATCTTCTTTTTCCTCCTAGACAGCCATTTCTAGTAACAATTAACTTATTCCACAAAAAAATAAAAAAGAGAAAAAAATCAGCAAACTTATCATTGTATAAAAAATCTTGCTATATACATAATTTCCCATATCTGAGGGGTAGCTATGGGAAATAATAAATAGAGCACTGGTCCTGAAATCAGGAAGATCTGTGTTCAAATACAATCTCAGATACCTGTTCCGGTGACATCCCAAAGTGTCAAATGGCCAAGGGAAGGATCCCTGTATGTGAAAGGTCTAGCCACGCTCGAGGATAGACCTGCACTATTGGAAGAAGTCTGTGTACCAGTGAGAATAATATTTTATTTTTCCAATTACATGTAAAATCCATTTTAACATTCATTATTTTTTTTTACTTCCAAATTTTATCCCTCCATCATTGCCCTTTCCCCTCACTGAGATGGCAAGCAATTTGACATAGATTATACATGCATGATCTTGCAAAGCATATTTCCACGTTGGTCATGTTGTGGGGGAAAGAGCCCTCTCCCCTCCAAAAAATATAAAACAGCATGAAAAAAATAAACTGGAAAATAGTATGCTTTAATCTTCATCCAGACTCTGTCACTTTCTTCACTAGAGGTAGATAATAACATTTTTCATCATAAGTCCTTTGGAATTGTCTTAGATCATTGTATTATTATAATTATTATATTATTATGTAACTCTTTCCAGTTTTTTGAAAACATCCTGCTTGTCATTTGTTATAATAGAACAGCTTTCCATCATAATCATACGCCACAACTTGTTTAACTGGTCTCTAGCTGATGGACATTCACTCTATTCCAATTCTTTCTCATCAAAAATTGGTTGCTGTAAATCTTTTTTGTATAAATAGGTTCTTTGCCTTTTTTTGATCTCTTTGGAATACAGACATAGTGGTGGTGTTTCTGGGTCAAAGGGTATGCACTTTTCCAACCCTCTGGGCATAGTTCCAAATTGTTCTCCATTTGTCATTTTCCCCTTCAGTCTTATTAGCCAATTTAATGGGTATAAGGTAGTATTTCAAAGATAGTATTTAATTTTCTTTAATCAATAGTGATTTAGAACATCTTTGTATGACTATAGATATCTTTGATTTTTCACCTGAAATCTGCCTATTCATATCCTTTTGTCATTTATCAATTGGGGAATAACTTGTATTCTTTAAAAAATATGACTCAATTCTTTATACATCTCAGAATTAAAGCCTTTAACAGAATCACTTACTATAAAAATTGTTTTCTATATTTCTGCTTTCCTTCTATTTGTGCAAAACCTTTTCAAATTTAATATAATTAAAATCATTCATTTTAAATATTCTAATGCTAACTCTTGTCATAATTTTTTTTCTTACTCATAGATCTAACAGATAAATTGTTGCATGGTCTCCTAATTTGCTTAATTTTAAATCAAGTATTCATTTTGACTTTGTCTTGGTATACAATGTGAGATATTGGTCTACATCTAGTTTCTGCCAAATTGTTTTCCAGTTTTCCCAGAAGTATTTTGCAAATACTGAGTTCTTGTCTCTGTGCACCAGTGAGATCACACATTCATGGATGTATCCAAGAACAAAGCTGAGAAGCTGACTAAAGCTCCCAAATTTTCTCAAATTCATTTTCACTTCTAAAGCATGAAGCTATATATTCTCATCAGTGGATATGCTCCACACATAACAGGCACTTACTACATGTTTATTGTCCTACCTTGCCCATTTGCCCTTATTTTTTACTCATATGAATATATGGTATATGAATATATACCCACCATTATTTAGGAACCCCCTCCTCTATGTAGAATGATGGAATCCTATCATAGATTCTCCCTGATTTTTAACAAATTCTCCTTACCACATTTCTGATAAATGCTCCTTTGACCTCTGATCGAAGATTTCTAGGATTAGGAAACTCAGTCCCTGAGAAGGCAATTTATTCCTTCTTTGGACAATTCTAAATACGGTTTAGGTGAAACATCTCATTTTAATTAAGTCGACCTAGAAGTTTTCCACTCTTCTGTAATAGATATTTATGCCATTACTATTTGCCAATAAATGTTCCAAGAATTCTAAAGTTGAGATTCAAGTTTATCCTTTTTTGATCAGTCTGCGTTGGTCACTTTGTAATACACATTATTTTAAAAGTCCTTTTCTCCATACCTGTGTGTGCTCAGAAGATCCAAATTAACCATTTGGATTAACAATTGGATTGACGGTTAACCTCCAAAGTGAAGAAAGGATTGAATTCTAAATACCTAAGTGGCAGGTGCCTGGCCAGGATGGTATAAGAGCCAGCTGGGGAGACGGATCTCAGAGCTGGAGAATAAGGGAAGACGCTTCTTCTGGGCATCATGGGAGAGTGTGGAGGTCCACATGAAGCTGCTTCTGCATTCGAAGAGCCAAAGCTCTGAGGTCTGGAACCTGGGATTTAGAGAGCAAGGAGGCAGCCCCCCATGGGGAGAGAGCTCCATCTAGAGCGAATGGCAGACCTGGGAAACGGGGCTAGCTTCCCGCTTCAGCATTCTAGTCTTCACGATCCCTGTGAACTGCATCTCTTTTCACTCAGGCATTCTCTCCACGTGTTCTCCCCAAATACAGGCCACCCTGCTGGGACACAAAGTCAAGCTTATGGGATCCGAGATTTAATGCTGAAAGATCATAGGTTTAGCTCCTCCATGATATAGATGAAGAAAGTGAGGAATAAACATGGACTTGAATCCATGAAATTTGCTTCCAAATTCAGTATCCATGACACTCCCATCTCTACTCCGTCTTCTCAAAATTATAAATGACTTATTATAAATTATAAATGAATAAATAATAAATAAAAGTCACCTCCCTTTCAGGAGTGATAGATATATCCCTGATCAGGGCACTTATTTATTTATTTTTTGCTGAGGCAATTGAGGTTAAGTGACTTGCCCAGGGTCACACAGCTAAGAAGTGTTGTCTAAGATCAGATTTGAACTCAGGTCCTCCTGACTTCAGGGCTGGTGCTCTATCCACTGCGCCACCTAGCTGCGCTCCCATCTTTTTATTTTTTTTATTTTTAATCATTGCAATTTAGCACAGTGCCTGGCACATAGAGGTGCTCAATATATGTTTATTGGTTGGTTCCTATTGGGACCTGGATTTATTCTTATATAATTGCATCAATTCCCTATATAAAAAGGAAGAGAGGGAGCAAGCATTTATCGAGCACCT
The DNA here is from genome assembly GCA_023553655.1 of Myrmecobius fasciatus. NCBI lineage: Eukaryota > Metazoa > Chordata > Mammalia > Dasyuromorphia > Myrmecobiidae > Myrmecobius > Myrmecobius fasciatus. The sequence continues at coordinate 6,091 of JAJPUD010021486.1, read as the reverse complement.
ACTATGTGCCGGGCACATAGTAAGAGCTTTACAAATGTTATCTCATTTAATTCTCACAATAACCCTTGGAGGTGCATACTATTACAGATGAGAAGACTAAGGCAGACCAAGAGTAAATCACTTGTCCACAGTCACAAATCTTGTGTCTGAAGTTGGATTTGAAGCCATCTTCCTGACTCCAAACTTAAGGCTCTATCTCCCACACCAGCAGAGGCTTCCATATATTATAAATATCAGACTTTCATCAAAAGTATTTGACATTATTTTAGTTTTGTTTAAAAAACTCTAAGTGTGTCAAAAGGCAGACGGGATCAATACTACTTTGCATTCTATACATGGAGAACCTTTAAGGTATGATGCATCCTGGAGGACCCCCTGGTGACCACGATAAGTCACCTGAAAAGGAGGCCTTCGGGCATTTTCTTAATGAAGTTATTTTAGTTACATAAACTTTCTAGTTATTCCAAGATCATTGTTCAATCCAGATTGTTTCCCTTCAGCAATTTTTAAGCTGCATATGTATATCATCTGCATAAATGCATGAATATTTTATTCATTACAATTACATAAAGATCTCACTTAAATGGGAAAAGAAAAAAAAACCTCCCTAAGTAATATACCGTGATCCATTATAATGCTGCCATTGTCCTCAAACAAGTATTTGGTGTGAAGAACAGCTTTTATGAACTGAAAGGAGATGTCAGCCCCAATCTGGGCTGGAATAAGGAAAATCTGAGTCCCAGTCCAGCCTCAGACACCTGCTACATGATGCTGGGCAAGTCATTTCACCTGTCTACTTCACTTTTCTATACTGTAAATGGGAGTAATAGTTTGCTGTGATGATCAAAGGAGATGATATTTCTAAAGTACTCAGCACAGTGTTTGGCACATATTGGGCACTTTAAAATGCATATATCCTTTCCCCTTCACTTCCTTATAAAGGGGAACTGAGAATGTCAGTGAAGTAGAGGGTTCACATGTCTTCCCTCTTCCCCTTCTCTGCTTTTTTTCTTTTTATTAGTGTATTTGTTAAATCTGTTATTTACATCATCAGAGTTGGATTAGGATTACTATTCATTTTATTGTAAATAGCTGCATTTATATAGCACTTAAATGCTTGTGAAGTGCTTTACATTTAGTCTTCATAACAATCATATGAGAAATGCGATTATTAAATAAATCATAATATACAACTCATATTACAATGCAATTATATTATTAATGTATTCATATTACATATGAGTAACTAAGTGCTTGACACACAGCCAGTATATGTCTTCCTGATTCCAAATCCAAAACTAGATTTCCTAAGATACCTCATTGCCTAGCTCAACAAAGTGAGAGGCTTTGGGTTCCCAGAACTCTCTAACAAGTTGGCGTATACCCCCTAGATTTAGTCCATAAGTACATTAATGCAAAGAAATCAAAGCTGGTTATTCCACTCAATCCTCCCGTTTTAGAGAAACCAGGCCTTTCTTTACCACCTGTCTTTTAGGGAATCTTTGCTGTTGCATGAATGATGGACTCATATGATCAGAAGAGACTTTGGGACTTACCTGGACCATTTTCTTAAGCTGCTCCAGGGAATTAGAGGCATTTTGTGGCTCTCTCTTCATGGTGCACAGGGAGCCTTCCCCACCAAATCCATCTCCTCCTTTATGGCTTCATTATTGGGGAATTACCCTTGGGTAATTTGATATCAAAGATCTGAAGTTAGTGTTTTAAAAACACAAAGGCCCCACTAAGCGTGAAGTCTTATGCTTTATATGAAAAGCTAGGAGGGGGGAGAAGGCTGTTTTATAAATAATAGACATGTCAAAGAAGGACAAAGAATGAAGTGCCAGACTCTAGATACTGATAATATCTTCATTTTAAGCACCCATCCACCCTTTTTTATGGCAGCCCAAGCTTTGGAGAGAGGAGAATCTACATCCTGTGTCATCAAAGGGCACTTACCTCTTCGAGGGAATCAACTTCTTTCTGTTCCTATATAAAGGTTAGTTTTTGATATCAGTATATGATGGCATTGTTTTGTTCAGGACTAAAATCGAAATAACATGAATATTAAATGAGGAATATTGGACTCAGAATACGGGTGTGAAAATATCTCCAAGGTTCTGATTGTTCTACTTTCAGGTGTGGACATGGTCTTGTGACAGTTTGATCAGGCTGTTTATTGAACAAACAAACAGTGGATATTAGTACCACATAATTTATGTGCTCACTCCCTTTGTCTAAGTCATCAAATTCAGATGCAAAAGAGTGAAGGCAGGAGTAACTTTATCTCCTTCCGATACACAAATACAGTCCTGTAGGGGACGAATAGCCTCACATGCTTATTTGACAAACTCCATGGAGGGGGGCTTAACAAAGATGGAATATCGGGATGCTATTGGCTATTATCTCTAACGAGTTCATAAGTATTACAGAATCAAAATTTTAATCCTTTTCTTCCTTTGCTATCATAATAAATTACTCTACTAACCCCCCTCCCCCATGTCCGTTACTTTTCCATTAGAACACTCTCCTTTAGGGAATGAGCTGGCCATCTTGGAAGTATGCTTTCCCTATTGCATGTTTCCAGTTTGGAGAATGATGCGCCATTTTTTCTGTATTCCTGATTCCACAAAGAATTGCAGAGTCCTCTTGGAGTGAGTCCTGATTCTTTTAGAAAACATTTAGTCCTGTGGACTCCAAGGAAACCCACACAGAGAAGGGATAAACCTGGGATTTTGTCCAGGTAGGAAATATGGAGTATGGAAATGAGTGTTAGAGGGAGGAGGAGAAGCCAGATTGATTCTAAGTCCACTTTATTAACTATGCTGGGTCACGTGATCAATACATAGTCAAACATGTAGAAATGTTTTAAAAGAAAACTTTCCATAAAAGGCAATGGGCCAGAATTAAAAGAGCAATTGACTCTCACTTAGGAGACATGGCTTCAAATCTCCCCTCAGCTACTCACGACCTGTGTGACCTGTCACTTCTCTTCTAAGAGCCTCAGTTTCCTTATAAGAAGCAAGAGTTTGGACTAGGGAATCAATTAATCTATCACTAACTCAATCAGTGTGTGAAATGACCGAAGGGGAGACAGCTTAATCAGGGTTGTTTGTGTCCCATCTCCCAAGAAATCTGAGCTGATTTTGATGCATAATTAAGAGGAACTTTATTAAAAACCCCCAAACTCATTTGTTGGCATATTAGTCTGCTTAATCAAATGTCCCCCCCCATAATCAACAAAATAAGTTTTAAAAATGAAGTTACATTCTCTATATCTTTATTTAAATGTGAAGATTCATTGAATCCAGCTGGAGGAAGTCTCACAACTGTCTGGGGACAACATAAAACCACCTCATCCCGGTCAGCGGTATTAATACTGCAGCAAGCTAAACTTGTAATTCCTCTTTAATGGTTGCCCCATCTCACTCCTTACAGAGAGCTTTTCCACACTGTTCCCAGCTACTCACCCATTCCCCTTTATTCTCTCTCAGTCAAGGACTTTGACTCTTTACCTAGGAAATCTAGCCAATCGACGAGTTTCCTTTTTCATCTTTTCATCTCAAACTCTTTTACCATCATGTTCCAACACTCTTCCTTTCCCAAGTCTCTTACAAAGAACTAGGCCCTTCTCTTGGCAACAACTACTCAACACGTCTAAAAGTGTACCCATTTCGTTTGCAAACATTTTCAATTCAAAGGCACTCTAACCTCTTAGTTTCCCAGGTCCATAACTTTGAAAGAATCCTGGATTCTTTACCCTCCCCCTGCATATTCCTGCTTGACAAATTTTGGCATTTCTCCATTTTTGCCTCCACAGAATTGCATATAACCCCTTTTCTCTGCTTTCGTGGCCAGCACCTTCATTCATCTTCCTCTTGCATAGATTATTGCAATGGAGTCCTCCTTGGTCTCCCTGCCTCAAGAATCTTCACCCAGCCCATTCTACATAAAGATGCTAAAGTTATTTTTCTTAATCCCAAATTACTCCCCTACTCCACCAACTCCAGGGGCTCCCTATTGCCATTAGGATAAAATGTGAACTTCTTTGTTTGGTTTTTAAAGCCCTTCACATTCTGGTTCTCCACCACCACCAATTTTTCCTCCCTGGCTTTAGTGAACATGACACTTTCTTATCCCCATTATGCGGTATAATATGGCCAACCTGATCCTCTCTCTCTGTTCTTCATGCAAAGCCCTCAATTTGCTGTCTCCAGGTCTTTGTGTTGGCCATTGTCACACCTCTAATGCCTGGGATTTACTGCCATCTCACCTCCACTGTGTAGCTTCCCCCTCTTCTTCAGGACAAAGCTCAAGTACCATTTTCTTCATGGAGCCTTAGTAATTCTCCAATTATTTATGCCTTTTCTCCTTCCCAAACTACTTTATATTCTTTCTACCTCTTCCCTCCCTCTTTCCCTCTTCCCCCCTCTCTTTCTGTCTCTCTCTCTTTCTCTCTCTGTCTGTCTCTATCTATCCTTCCATCTATGTATCTATTTATGTATCTACATATCTATGTATTTATCTATCCATTCATCCATCTATGTATCTATCCATTCATCATCTATCTATCTATCTATCTATCTATCTATCCATCCATCCATCAATCTATGTATCTATGTATCTATCTATCCATCCATCCATGTATCTATCAATCCATTCATCCATCTATGTATCTATCCATTCATCATCTATCTATCTATCTATCTATCTATCTATCCATCCATCCATCCATCCATCCATCAATCTATGTATCAATGTATCTATCCATCCATCTATCCATGTATCTATCTATTCATTCATCCACCTATGTATTTATATATCCATCCATCCATACATCTATGTATGTATGTATGTATCTATCCATCCATCCGTCCATTTATGTATCTATCCATCCATCTATCTATCTATCTATCTATCTATCTATCTATCTATCTATCTATCTATCTATCTTTCTTTCTACCTATATCTCTATCATATACCTAGGGAAGATGGAAATCCATCTTTTTTTTTTCTAAGTTGATCTCCAAAGTTTTAAGATGATTTCATTTCATGTAATAATAGCCCCTGAAAAGTCTTTTATCTTTCCCTCTGCTTCCCAATCATCTCTCAAAACTCCTTCCATCTTTCATAGCTATGGGTAAATCCATCTTTTTAACTATTTAAAATTTCATTCAATTACTTCTTCAATAGATTCTCATGGAGTTCTAGAGCTATGGGACACTGCATCTCCTTGCAGATCAGCTGGTCCTGTATAGATAGTTAGGAGGGTAGGAGACTCCTTCCTACATTTGACCTTGAATAAGACACATAAGGAACTTAGGAGAGGTACCCATACTAGAAGCAGTGCTAAAAGTTAACAGAAAAGACAAGTGGGAGATTTCAGAGACTCTCGGTGAGAGGGAGCTCGAGTCTATCTGCAGTCCCTTCCAAAATGGAGGTCCCAGGGAGCGGGTCATCAAAGAAAGAGAGCAGTCCAGGGCAGTTTCCTTCAAGATGGAAATGTAGCAGGTGGAGAAAAGGGCCAAAATTCCAGGCACAAAGATCACTTGTGTGTGAAGACTGGCTGTAAGTAAGCACCAACTGTCCTGGTCCAGGTCAGGGAAACTCGGGGACATCCTAGAGCAAGAGGAAGTCCTTCTCACTCACACACAACGCTGAAGAATCTGCTGCTTCCAATCACCCCACGAGGACAGCCTCTCCTCCCCCAATCCAAGCCAGTTTCTCCAAGATGACTGGTTCTTGAAGATATGTCTAATGGAAGAAATGGGGCTCGTGGGCAAAGTGCCCTGGAGAACGATGGTTGTCGGCTCCACTTCCAGGAGTTTTAAAGTCCTCCTTCAAAGATTCCACCATATGATGATTCTATTCCTTCACTTCCGGATTCAGGGTCCCCTGCTAGCCACCATATTGCTGCACTAGTCCAAGGGCAAGGTAGGAGTCTTTTAGAAAGGCCTGGACTCATTGGACATGAGGTCCAAGCCAGTCTCCATGCTTCCTACACACCTGACCTTCAGCTAGTCACTTAATTAGCCTGGACCTCAGTTTCCTCTTCTGTAAAATGACACAGCAGGGAGGGCTGACTCGTCCTTGA
>JAJPUD010021485.1:0-22990 GCA_023553655.1 Myrmecobius fasciatus | reverse complement strand
CTCAGGGCATTCAGGACAGTCCTCAAGGTGTGCACCATTCAGTCATAGCTGGCTTCCAGTCTATCTACAGAGCTGACACCGGAGTGTGTCCCCCCTCCTGCTCTCACACCCTCCAAACTTTACCCTAGCTTTGCCATTTGCCCTGATTCAAACCCCTGGGCTCTGTCCCTCCCTTGGGACATTATCCAGAAAGCCTCATTATGAGACCCTGGCTCTGTCCCTACCTTGGGACATTATCCAGAAAGGCTCATTATGAGATCCTGCCTCTGTCCCTACCTTGGGACATTATGCAGAAAGCCTCATTATGAGATCCTGGCTCTGTCCTTCTCTTGGGACATTATCCAGAAAGGCTCATTATGAGATCCTGGCTCTGTCCCTCCCTTGGGACATTATCCAGAAAGCCTCATTATGAGATCCTGGGTCTTCCTGCCCCATGCCATGTCATACCCGTCACTTTCAGATCAAGGTGATAATCGCGGTAATTGAATCTTTCCGTTCCCCTTTGTATCCGAAAGAAGTATTTCCCAGTGTCATTTTTCTGAGCATCTGTGATACGCAGTGTGCAGTCGTTCTTCAGGGGGTCCCCAACAAGGTGAAATCGTCCCCTAAACCTCTCCTGAATTGGCCACCCTGGGTTATTTGTAGCCACAGGTTCATCTGTATCGGTATTGGCCTCCTCCTGAAACCAGAATCCATGAGCTGGAGAAAAGGAGGTTGGATGGTGATGGAACTGACAGAGAATGTTGATGCACAAACCCTCCTGCACTGTCACTGATGCTTGCATTTGTATGTAATATTCTGGAAACCAGTTCTGGAGCCCTGGAGACAAAGAGAGATTCAGGCAACAACAGAAAATAAGGCAGTAAATATAATAAATATGGAAAAGGTCTCCTCAGAGAGTATCAGAGCTTTGAAAAATTAGGAATGACCAAATGAGGAAACAAACCTTCGAAAATTGAAAATAGGAGTTTCATGAACCTTACTTAGAAAACAGAACTTCATAGGAGAGTTTTCTTTTTTGGATAAAGAAGCATTTATTAAGCACTTGTGCTATGCCAAATCTTGGGGCTATCAATATAAAAATGAAAACATCCTTGCCCTGCAGGATTATTTATATAATTACTTTTAATTTTCAAAATCCATGCAAAGATAATTTTGACCATTCACCCTTGCAAAACCTTGTGTTCCAAATTTTTCTTCCTCCTTTTTCCCCCACCCTCTTCTTTTAGATCACAAGTAGTCCAATATAGATTAAACATGTGCAATTTTTCTAAATATATTTCTACATTTATTAGGCTGAACAAGAAAAATCATATCAAAAAGGAAAAAAAGAGAAACAAAAAAAAACAAGCAAACAACACAGAAAGATGAAAATACTATGTTGTAATCCACACTCAGTCCCCATAGTTAAATATATATATATCAGCACTCACTTAATCCAACCCCTTTATTTATTGACAAAGAAAAAGCACATCAGAGAGACTTTGGTGATGTGGCCAAAAATCTTTGCACTGGCTTTAAAAGCAGGATCCCAGCCAATGACCATGATATTTCCACCACCCCATCCTCCACACCCTTAGGGGAACATCCTTGTTCATTCCCACAGCCACCCTGATCCTACTCACCCTCTGTGATCGGTAGAAACAGAAGCAACAACATCTCTGAATCAAGAACAGACCAGGCTCCAGTTCTAGATCACTCTGTCCAAAGTGTGCCAGGGATTCAGAACAAAAGGGAAACTGGAAGGCAAAATCCAAGTGGGATCAAAGGTTCCTTGAGGAGCAGATTCTGAAATAAGATGGGAGCTGAGGGACTCAAAGAAATCCTCACAGCCTTCGAATCTGATTCTCCTGACCTACCCAAGCTTACATTGTCTATTATAAAGGCAGGAAGTATAAAGTCTAATCAGGCTGTAACTCTGTGCATATGAGAAAAGGGCAAGAAAAAATAGAAAAGGGGAAACTTTCAAACTTCTCTCCAATCAAGACAGAGAAAAAAGAGAAGTGGATGTTCCAGGCAGAAATGTATACTATCTAAAAGTGCAGGATGACCAAGGGTCACAAGCAAAAGGCAAATCTAGAGTCTAGCCCCTCATATGTTTTCTAGTTGTGTAGCTGTGTGAGCCTGAACAAGTCAATTAACCCCTGCCTGCCTCAGTTTCCTCATCTGCAAAAGGAGGAGGGGTCATAATAACACCTACATCCCTAGGATGTTGTAAGAATCAAGGGAGAGCCCTGTAGTTAGAATTTAAATATGTCCTCAGACACTTAACACTTCCTGGCTGGGTGACCCTGGACAAGATACTTAATCCCAATTGCCCCGGGGGGGGGGGAAAAGAACCAAGTGAGAGAATAATTGTGAAACACTTATCTCAGTAAAATAGGCACTTAGCAATAGCCTGTAGTAAGCACAATGTAATGTTAATTATTATTAGTATTGCCTCCCAATGATGGGGAACTGAATCAGCCCATTCCACTTGTGAATATTTCTTTTGTTTTGTACTTCTTCATTTTTTTGTTTAACAAGTTTATTATTATCTCTCCATCCCATTGCTTCCCCATCTGAACAATTTTACTAACGAAAAAATTAAACCCTCATAAAAATATGCCAATAAAAATAGAAAAACAAATTTCTATCATGGTAATATCCAAAAATGTACATCTGGTTCTGCATTTTAAGGCCATCTCCTCCCTGACAGGAGGGAGGGGATAGGTCTGATTTTCAGGCCACTGAATCATAGTTTACCATTTTATTGATTAAATTTCTCAAGTCTTTTAAAGTTGCTTTTCTATAGATGTGGGAATTTTTACATATTCTCTTCACTGCTCTGATATATTCTACATGCTGGGGCCACTTATCAAAGAAAAATTGCATTATAAGATCTAAATCTCTCTGAACCTCACTTTTAAAAGTATATCTGTAAACTTTCTGCATAGAGTTGTCATGAAACTGAAATGAAATATATTTAATGTTTTTTTTTTCATTGCATAATCTGTTCACCAGTTCCACTCACTTCAATCCAAAGCAATCTGTAGAAGTTTGCCCAGTTCTGGGGCAGCTAGGTGACGCAGTGGATAGAGAACCAGCCCTGAAGTCAGGAAGACCTGAGTTCAAATCTGATCTAAGTCACTTATTCGCTAGCTGTGTGACCCTGGGCAAGTCACCTAACCTCAATTGCCAAAGGGGGAAAAAAAAAGAAAAAAAATTTAAAGAAGTTTGCCTAGTTCCAGAGAGACAAAGAGAAGGAGAAAGAACAAGAAAAAGAAGGAAGAAGAAGGAGGAAGAGTAAGAATAAGAAGGAAGAGGAGGAGAAGTTTATTTTATCATCTCTTGTGGCAAAACAACATTACATTATATTCATATGTCATAATTGTCATTTTCCAAGAGTGGGTCTCCCTCCCCATTAGGTTCCAGTTGGGACTAATGCAAAAAGAGCTGCTCTACATATTTTTGTGCAAATAGATTCTGTGTTCCTTTTTTTGATTTTTTCAGAGATTCAGCCTCGTAGTAGTGTAGCTGGTTCACTTTGGGGGCATAGTTTCAAGCTGCTTTCCTGAGTGACTGGACCAATTCACAGCTTCAACAGCAATGCATTAGTGTGAATGAATGGACCCTCTATTATTTGTCAGATTCTTCTTTTGACCTCTTTGTTAACGAATCCAGGTAACATATCAGAGAGGCCTTCATTTGCATTTCTGTAGCTAATAGTAATAATTAATCTGTAATTAATAATAATTTAGAGCATTTTTCCTCATATTGGAAGAAATCCTATATTTTGCTTCCCCTCTTAGTCTTACTTTTTCTTTCTGGAGTGGGCCACCATGCCAAAACTGCCGTCCTCCACTGGACCTACCTTCAGTGTCTTGGGCTCTTTACCCTGGGGATCCCTCTATCATGTCAGCCTACTTTTCCCATTTATGAATTCCTTCTGGGGGCCTCCATTTTGAGGAGTAATCAAGGTTGGCCATATTTCATTCCTCTCAAAGCTCTGCTTTTGACTTTCTGACCTTTGCCACCATGGTGCCTTGGGTACCTTCTCCTCCTAGAACTATCACCAATGTCTGGGACATTTCTCTTCCATACAAGTCCCATTCTCTTGTGGGGGGGTTTCTCCCAAGGTCCATTTGGTAGAACGGGTTGAGGGGTCATTGAGAGTGGGGTGGACATACTGGCCAAACTTCATTCCTTACCTCAGCTCTACTTCAGACTTTCTAGACTTCAACCCTATCCCACTTTTCCGCCCACAGCCCAGTCTACCTTCTAAGGACACCTTCCTCCACTCCCTGCTTTTTAGTTCCCTTCTAAGTGTTCTCTTAGAATATCAGTTCCTTGACAATCAGGGCTGTTTCCCTTTCTTGTATTTGTAACCCATGAGTTTAGCAGAGAGCTTAGCATAAAGGAAGTGCTAAAAATGCCTTTTGTTTCTTTGACCATTTATCTCTTGGGGAATTTTTTTTTTTTAATCAGTTCTACAGATAAAAACATCCTGGTCCATTCCCACACCTAGCAACTGGACAGAGAGAGATTGGAAAGAAAGAGAGATAAGGAAGGATAGGTACACTATCCCAGCTCCTCCCTAGTTGCCCCAGGCCAGGAGGAGGGTCTTTATCTGGAGCAATCATTTAAGCAGCCCTCCTGTTAGACCTACTCTTAACTCCTTACCACTGGTCTTCCCACCTTCCTCCCCAGTTCAGATGACCCCACTGCCTGATGCCCTCAAAGGATTCCACCCCAAGACTGACACATTGATTGGGGCTGAATCTTTGACTGGAACCACCATATCAAGAGGTTATTTATATTGCTCCACCAGCTTACTCTCCAGTCTTTACCACCTCCATACCTGCTGCCGGGACTCCGGAGGATGATGCAACAACCTGCTTGAACCCATTCCTTAATGATTGGAACACTCCCATTCTGTCATACTCTCCCCGAGCCAAGCTGTCATACAAATCTCATTCCCCACCCACTTCAACCCAACTCCATCAATGTTCCACCCAAGATCTAGCCATCCTTTCCACTGGGCTCTCTGGAATGGCTTCTCTAAAGAAAACAAATTTGCCTTCCTTTTAAACTTTTCTTTTCTCACTTCTTCCATCACCCACTGAGACCTGGCTACTTCCTGATAACAGAAAACTTCTACCATTTCTAACACTGTTTTCTAAATTCTAGCTATTATTATTATTCTTGCCATTGATCTTGCCTTGTCAAACTCTAGTTTAGGATTACTCTGATCACCACTGCCTTCAATGCTATTCCAGTGCTACTGAACAAAACTAGAGGAAATCAGGAAATCACTCTGCCTGTGTCCACAACAATATAAAAAGACAGATAAATGTGTTTTAGATACATATACATGCATGTGTATATGTACATATATGTGTATGTCTGAGCATGTATACATGACCATACTACACATACACATGTGTATATGTATATATACATAGTGAACATGTACACATAAGTATATATATGTATACACACATAAGTGTATATACATATACATGTATATACATATGTGTGTGTATACACACACACAAACACACACACACATATATAAACCGGCTCTCACTGAGGCAGGCAAACCTCTTACTCCATGCTAAAAGTTCACTATCCCACTCACCACAGCAGATCTATCAAATTTCTTCATCCCTTCTCAAATCTCCCAAGGCCACCCTTCCTTCTGTCCTTATAGCTGAGAATCTTGCCTCATATTTCACTGAAAAAAAAATTGAAACTACTTACTGAGATCTCTCTCCTCCTCATGTAACTGTATTCAGATGTCTTCGCCTGTTATCTCCTCCTTCATTCCTATCTCACACGACAAGGTTGTCATTCTCCTTGCCAAGAAAACCCCTCTACATGTGAAAGTGATTATAGTTTTCCCCTTTATAACCTTCACACTCTCACTTCTCTTCATTCTCTTCCGGTCTGCTGGCTACTTCCCAGTTATCACGCCTATATTGTCACTCTACTCAAAAATCCCTCCCTTGAGTCCTAATATTGCTCCTCGCTGTCTTTCCATATTTGTCTTTCATTTTTTTGGCTAAACTCCTCCTTGAAAATGTCATCTTGATTCAGGCTAATTCCAATGGTCTTGTGATGAAGAGATCCATCTATACCCACAGAGAGGACTTTGGATAGTGAGTGGGGATCACAGCATAGTATTTTCACCTTTTTGTTGTGCTTTGCTTACTTTTTGTTTCCTTTCTCATTTTTTTCTTCTTTTTGATCTGATGTTTCTTGTGCAGCATGATAATTGTGGAAATATATGTAGAAAATAGCACATTTAATATATATTGGACTACTTGCCATATAAAGGAGGGGGGAGAGAAGGAGAAAAATTTGGAACACAAGGTTTTGCAAGGATGGATGTTGAAAATTATATATGCATGTGTTTTGAAAATAAAAGGCTTTGTGAGAGAGACAGAGAGAGAGAGAGAGAGAGAGAGAGAGAGAGAGAGAGAGAGAGAGAGAGAGAGAGAGAATGTCATTTTCACTTCCCTTTTTTTTCACACTATCTTAACTGTCTGTAGTCTGGCTTCCTGAAAATACTCTCCTTCTTAATTACCAGATCTAATGTATTTTCTCAATCCTCACACTCTTGATCTCTCAGTGTCTGCTGTTACTGTTGATAACCATCAGTTTCTTTTATCTAGGTTTTCATGACACTTGTCTCCTGGTTATTCTCCCAACTCTCTTTTATCTCACCTAGAAAAAGTGGGCATCCCCAAAAGGTCTGACCTGAATTTTCTTGTCTTCTATACTATTTCACTTAGTGCTCTCATAAGCTCTAACATATTTAATTATCATCTCCATGATAAGTTCATAGATTTATTTATTCTTTACCCAAGCATTTTCCATATCTCTGCTCTTACAGAGCAACTGCCTATTTGATCTCATAAACTAGATATTCCAGAGAAATCTTAACTTTAACATGTCTAAAATTAAACTCATCTCCTTTCCAAAGTGTCTCTTCTTTTCAACATCCCTATTATTGGCAAGGGCTCTACCATCCTCCAGTCACCCACACTCACAACCCTATGTATCATCCTTTATTTCTCACTTTACCTTACCTCTCATATATAATCAGTTTCCAATTCCTACCATTTCTACCTTCTCAACATCTTTCATATGTTCTCTCTTCCCTTTGTCTCACACTGCTATCAACCTGATGCTATTACATCCTTCCTGAATTGTTGCAATAATCTGATGGTCAGTCTTCTTGATTCAAGGGTCAACATCTCAGTCTATTTTGTAGCTATCTATCAAAGTGATTTTTCTTAAATCTCATGTCTAAATTTGTCACTCTTCTATTCAGCAAACTCTAGTGATTTCCCATAACCTCCAGGATCAAACATAAAAATCCTCTCTTTGGCTTCTAAATCCTTTCATAACTTGGCCCATTTTTACTTTGTCAGGATATTTTGCACCTTACTTCTCTTCACATGTTCTACCATTTTCTGTAAGCAGCTTTTCCCAATCCCCATTAATGTTATTGCCTTCATTTTAAGATTATTTCCAATCTATCCTGCAAAAATCTGTTCAGATACTGTTGATTTCAGGTTGTTTCCCCCACTAGAGAGCTAGCTCCTTGAGAACAAAAACCAATTTTGCCTTTCTTTGTATCTCTAGTGCTTGTCATGGTGTCTTAAGCATAAGTGCTTAATAAATGCTCCTTGACATAACTTTATAGAAAAACTTACTACAAAGATTATTTTCCCTAGGTAATTCTCCCTTCCATTTTTAGCTGTCTTCAATTTATTTATGCAAAAGGTTTTAATTTTATACAAAATTATATATTTTATCTTCTATGAGTCTTTCTCCCCCTTTAGTCATGAATTCTTCCTCTAGCCATAGTTCTGAGCAGTCATTTCTTTTTTGCTGCTTTAATTTGCTTATGGTATCACTTTTCACGTCTAAGTCATATATTCATTTGGAGTTTCTCTGGTTACATGGTATGAGATTTTGGTCTATGCTCAATTTCTACCAAACCACTTCTTAGTTTTCTTTGCATTTATTGAACACAATAGTACTATATTCATTTGATTTTGGATGCTGTATGACTGATCTATTCCACTAAATGACCTTACTTTTTCTTAACCAGTGCCAAATTTCATTAACAATTACTGCTGAGAATGATTTCAGAGGCCTGGAAAGACTTACATGAACTGATGCTAAGTGAAGTGAGTAGAACCAGGAAATCATTATACACTGCAACAAGAAGATTATACAATGATCGATTCTGATGGGCGTGGCTCAAAAATGAGATGATTGAAGCCAGTTCCAATGATCTTGTGATGGAGAGAGCCATCTGCACCCAGAGAGAGGAACTGTAGGAACTGAGGGTGGATCACAATGTAGCATTTTCACTCTTTTTGTGGTTTGCTTGCATTTTGTTTCCTTTCTCATTTTTTTTCCTTCTTGATCTGATTTTTCTTGTGCAGCATGATAATTGTGGAAATGTCTAGAAGAAATGCATATATGTTGGATTACTTGCCATTTAGGGGAGAGGTGGGGGAAGGGAGAAAAAATTGGAACATGAGGTTTTGCTAGGATGAATGTTGAAAATTATCTATGCATATGTTTTGAAAATTTAAAAAAACTTTAATAATAAAAATTACTGTTTAATAGCATAGCTTGAGATCTAATACTGATATGTCCTTTTCCATTTTTGTCTATTATTACTCTTTGGATTTTTTGACATTTTACCCTTCTAAATGAATTTCATTAGTTTACCTAACATTCATCCTTGCAAAACCTCATGTTCCTGACGTGTCTCTTTTCCTAGTCAGCTTAAACTTTTCTTTTCCCCCTAATTCAATGCTTTCTTTTAAAATGTTTAGCCAAGAGTAAGCCTGTGTTACTTTTGAAAATTAAGGTAAACTGAGAGACAGTAGCCTGAACATGATCAATTTATTAGTTGTTAGCAATAACCAATAAATTGGGTCAATAGACTCAGTTACCAAAGCTTACTTACTAGGACTTAATATACCTTTGGGAAGTACAAGAGAACAAAGAATAGAGTTGAGTAGAAGGGGGAAACAATGTAATTGATTATAGAGTAGATAGGATCATGTGGGTGATACAACATGATTGGTTATATCAGGGGAAAGCAGGCTAGCAACCATGTGGGGCTAGTGATCACTCCCCTTCCTCCATATAGGGATGCTTGATTGATTTATGGGTTCCATCTGAATACTGCAGACATTGTTAATGAACCTGAGTTGGCAGACTCCCTGGCACCCAGAAAGGTCTATAAGGGAGATAAGACTTTTCTTCAAGGACTATTTGGGGACAATGTACCTCTGAGAGTTAGCTTCAGGACTTAAAGATAACACCAGATGTCTTATTATTTTCCCAGAAGCTGAAGGTATGAAGAATAAAGTTTTCTTCTTTCTAATTCAGAGGGAAAAGCAAACTCCATAACTAAGCATTGTTTATTATTTAAGTCTACCTGCAAGGTTAGAGATAGTGGACCACATTCCCTGGTGTCTGCCTGTATCCCTCGAAGATAATAGATTTCCTTGAGGCAAAAATAGAAAAAACGATTAGCAGGGGAACTGAACCTCTCAACTTAGCTTATAGGCAAAGAAACAAAGAAATGTGGCTTGAGCAATTAAAAAATGCTCCTTGACATAACTTAAAGAGAAACTTATTACAAAGATTTTTCCCCCTAGGTAATTCTCCCTTCCATTTTTAGCTGTATCCAATTTATTTATACAAAAGGTTTTAACTCAATCTTACAAAACCATCATACAAAATGAAGCAGCAATATAGAATAGGATCAATTACATAATAAAATCAATTACAAAATGACACAGAATCAATTTAATTTCTTCACCTGGGCAATACAGGATAGCCTGAATAATAAAATAAAGATGAGATAAAATGAAATTAAAACTCTGCAGAGAATTTAAAACCTTTTTCAGCCCTATCTTTCTAGTCTTGATGGCACATTATGGTCCTAGATGCTTTCTATGGTCCTACAAAACTGGCCTTCTTGCTGCTCTCCAAAAATAGCATTTCATTTCATTTTCTTTCTGTCATCAATATATGGAATCCTCTTCCTCCTTATTTATACTGTACAGATTCTAACCTTCTTCAAGATTCAAGTCAGGTGCTGCCCTCCACAAAAGATCTTTCCAGGTCTCCACAATTATTAGTGGTTTCCCCATCAAATCATCTTATATATATATTTTTGGATTTTCTTATAAATGCACATATTCTTTCTCTAAATAGAATGTCTTTCTTTTTCTTGTATTTTTATTCCCTGTTTAGCTTAGTGCCTTGAATATGTATGGTAAGTATATAATAAATGCTGGTCAACTTGTTAACTATAGAAGGTATAGACATGCCTCTTATCAATTCTTTGAAATGATTGAAGATATCTTAGTGATGGACCATTAAAAGCCCCATCTCTCACTCTTTGTTGATTGTTTGAGGCCCTTTTGAAGAGAAGTGATTAAATCTCACCATTGGAGGTGTTTTTGTTGGCTTAGGCAATGGTAAGACAGAGTTCAGGGCAGATACCAACAGACAGAAAAACAAAGAAAGAGAAAAAATAGAAAGAAACACCAAAGAGCTAATCATAAATATAGGTCTTATGAGTGGAGGAAGAGGGAGATGGGATAAAGCTTATGTCTACATATTCACCTACCCACCTGAAATCACTAATAGTATCTGAGGAGAAGTTATAGCAGCGCCACCCCAGTACAGTGCCCCACATGAAAGAGAAGACGGACAGGGTTTCCTAGAGGAATTTACATATATATATATATATATATATATATAAAGAGAGAGAGAGAGAGAGAGAGAGAGAGAGAGAGAGAGAGAGAGAGAGAGAGAGAGAGAGAGAGAGAGAGAGAGAGAGAGAGAGGGACTAAAACAAATCTGAGGAGCAAACCAGGACTTTGCCCTTTCTTATTACTCTGAGTTGAAGTGATGCAAGCCCAGTGCAAAAAATATTCCCTCTTCAGCAAAACCCAATTAATTTCCCTCCCTTCTAGATACCAATATCAGCCTCAAGCCTTACACTGTTAGAAATTTGGATTAACTCTAAATGCAAATGAGTGGCAAGAAATATGTTTAGGATATGTCGCCTCTTCAGCACCTCCACAGCAATTGAACTACTCAAGCCTCAGATCCTTCCAATGATGGAACATTTCTTAATATTTCTTCTGTATTATTGTGATTTTAAAATAGTTCTAGAGACATAATTTATGAGTAATTGAATCATTTTATTAATAATGCTAAGATTTTTTAAAAATCAATTTTAACAAAAAGGTGGTCATTTGGATGTCTCTCTTTTAAGCCAAAGATAATCATGGTGGTAGGCTCATGGCTTATGTGCCCTTTTGGAAGAGGAGTGTTCCCAGGGAGGCAATCAGCTGTGATTGATTAGTAATTAATGAAAGAATGATTATTACAACAAGGGGCTGGACCTGAATTGAGTCCAGTCATTTACTTCTAAGTTAACCCTAGCCTTGGGCAATCTATTCAAAGAATTTATGCCCCACCCAAGCCTGAGTGGAGCACAATGGCTGTCCCATTCAATTGGGATCTAAATAGAGAAGAGGTTTAATTCAAGCTTCAGAGACTAAAGTCTTGAAATGTAGATAAAAGAAAAAGGAACCCACAAAAAATGTTTGTAGCCATGCTTTTTGTAGTGGCAAGGAACTGAAAACTGAGTGGGTGCCCATCAGTTAGAGAATGGCTGAATAAATAATAGTATATGAACATTATGGAATATTATTGTTCTATAAGAAATGATGAACAGGATGGTTTCAGAGAGGCCTGGAGAGACATACAGGAAATGATGCTGAGTGAAGTGAGTAGAACCAAGAGATCATTGCACACAGCAACAAGATTACAAGATGATCAATTGTGATGTATGTGGCTCTTTTCAACCATGAGGTGATTCAGACCGGTTCCAATGTCTTGTGAATGTTATTTGAATAAATATGATACCAAAAAAAGTGAGTCTATAGATTGTAAAGAGCACACCAGTGGAGTTCTCTGACCTATAGTGTCGGAAAGATGGCCAGCCAAAGCAGCTGCCCATTCTGGGTATCCAATCTGATGAGTGTCATTGTGAATTTAGGGTTAATGAATCCCAGAGGATGACATTACACTTATATGTTGTGTACATGTTGTCACATCTGCTTAATAAAAGGTCCTTGAGAAAAGGGATATTCGCGTTTGGTTTTGGATCCCTGGCACCAATCACATTTCTAGGATGCAGTATGTGCTTTATAAACAAATGTCTGTTGCTTGTTAACTAGCTATCACTGATGGATATCATCTAAAAGTGAAATTCACTGCCTTGGAAAGAAGTTGTTTTCACTCTCACTGGATGTGTACAGCCAAAATCTCTATTAATATATAGGAGAAATACTTTGGAAGGGTTCCTATTCAGTTGCGCCTTTGAAGTCCTTTTGAACCTATGTGTAAGGATATGAAATTGAAGTGATGTATTAAATGGTCTCTAAGGGCCCTCATAATTTTGTGTTCTAAGGAGACTCCCAAATCTGACACAACTCTAGTCTGAGGGATGTCTCAATTTTCATACTCTATGTCCTGAGGTCCCTGCTCACTCTGACATTTTGGATTCCCAGAAGCCTCCCAGATATGAATTCTATAATCTAAGGTCCTTCCCATCTTTCAGGCTCTTCATTCTAAAAATAAAGGTAGGGATCCACTGATTACCCAACGATTACTTCAAAGTAATGGCCATTGTCAGGAAATAACTTTTCTTGACTGAATCAATCAGAATTAGGGATAGTCAAAGACTGGATATTTCTTTGGACAATTTGAAGACATTTCAACCAACAGTACCAAGAAGCCTCTTCTGAGGAGATATATAGCCTCTGAGTCTTGTATAAAAACAGCAAACTAGTTCAGAAACTGAAAGATTTAAAAGCTTGACATCAGAGAAGAAAAAGTGTTTCAACTAAACCCATTAAAAGGAATTGCTTGAGGTGAGGAGGATCACACCTTTGCCTCTTCAGCCCTGTCTTTCCTTGCCTGGAAAAAAACCTTGAGAGCTTCAAGAAGTCTGGAGGATTTTGGACTTCCTCTCTTCCCATTGCCATCTTAATACCATCCAAAAAAAAAAAAAAAAAAAAAAGGTAATTCAGTGTGTGCCTTGGAAACTAAAAGAGACTGAACATTCAAATCTCTATAAAGATCCCTGCAGGAAAGATACATGATAAATAAGGGGATCATTTTTTTTAAAAAGCCATTTTTAGTAGCTGTAAGTTATCTCTTTTACCTTAAATTTGAATCTCTTCTCCCCTGGACAATGTCTATACCTACGTGAGTGTGTAGCAGACATTTTGAAAAGAAGTGCATAGAATACAAAATGTTTTAACTCTACTATTTTAGTAAATGTCCTTTTCTAATTAAGCATATTAAATCTGACTGATTGATACCAATTATGATTATGGCAGCAAGTATTTCTGTAGGGACTTACTAATGCTCTGTAACAGTGTAAAACTCTAAAACCTTAGGGCTATACCTCAAGGAGTTCAAAGAAAGAGGAAAAAGACTCATATATGAAAAAAATATTTACAGAAGCTCTTTCTATGGGGGCAAAGAATTGGAAACTGAGAGGATGCCCATCAGTTGGGAAATGACTGAAGAAATGGTGGTACTTGAATGTGATTGAATACAATTACTGTAAAAATTAATAAAGAAAATGACTTTAGAGAAGCCTGAGAAAACTTATAGAAATTGTTGGAAAGGGAAGTGAATAGAACCAAGAAAACTATCTACCCAGTATTGGTAATATTGTAATGATAATCAATTGGAAAAGACTTAGAGCAACACAATGATCCAAAAAACCCATGATCAAATATGCTGATGGACTCACTAAAGCAGATTTTTTTCAATTTCTTTCTTTTTCTTGGAACATAACTAATGAGGAAAGTTGTTTATCATGACTATACTTATTTACAAAAAGTTTTGTTCTTGTCCTCTCACTGAGTGGGGAAAGGAGTCCAGTTTGGATGTGTTGTTCCTGCCTGGTTTCAACTCCACAGAGCAAGATGCTCTTCCCAGGATGAGCTTATCACTTCAAAATCACCACCAGGCTGCTGATTCAAGCTTTGATTGACACCACATCCCTCAGCTTCCTCTCCCTGTTATTGGAGGGCTGGAGGGCAGAGTATCAAACTTCTTTAAATGTCTTCCTTTATAGAGGAAAGAAATTGGACTCAGCTCACTCCACTGCTGCTCTACCTATTTTCAACTCCACAGAACAAGATGTTCCCTGGCTTCTCGTCCTCATCTTCCTTCCCCACTCTTTCCTGACTCCTTTTATGCATTGTTTTCCCCCTTTAGTTTATAAGGTCCTTGTAAGGACTGTTTTTCTTTTTGTTGACTATATTCCCCAGGACAGGGAGGGAGGGAAGAAGGGAAAAAGGAAAGAAAGGAGGGAAAAAAGGAGAAAGGAAGGGAGGAAGAAAGGGAGGAAGAAAGGGAGGAAGGGGAGAAGGAAAAGAAAACAACTCCAATTCATCAAAGATATGAAGGGATGAAGGGACCTAACTCAATACAAGTGGTATCTGGTGGCTGATAGTGCCAGCTCCTGGTTTAGATAAGGGGCATCCCTTACCCCTCACCACTGAGATTCTATGATCTTTTGACTGAGATAACAAAGATTTTGTCCTCTAGAAAGTACAGGTCGTGACTTCTTAGGAAAAGCTTCTTTTGCTTCCTGGGCCCAAACTGTCCAAAAGGAAAAGGGACTTTGTTCTCAGGTTGTCTCAGTGCCATAGGGCAGATCAGAGAAGGACCTGAGAAGTAGGTTGCCAGACAGAGTAAGTTTCTTCTGGAAATAGAATTAAATGGTATCTTCTTTATTTGACTTTCCACCCCATGTGCTCCAGATGCCACCCATTGAAACAGCCTCTGAGTACTGGTCTTGGATATCTTGGTTCTCTGGGTTCTGGCTCTCCAAGGTGTTTCAAGAACTAATTCTTCTGAAGTTAAGGGATGCATAGTGAATCTCTGAGGGTGCTTGGGTAGCCAGGTCAGGAAGGGGCAATCTGGGATCCCTGTGTTGATCCTATAAGGAATGAAAGGAAAAGAATCCAGCATAAGCTCAGGATGTTGAGGATCTCGGGCTGACCATGGGGAATTAATGGTGGTTTGAGTAGGAGGCTGTTTTGGCTTTGAGTCAGGAGCCTTTCTCTTAGGAGTTATTGGTGCTATTTGCTTGTGTGTAGGATCTACCAGCCAAATTTTGATCTTTTTGAGCTGGGGTAGGGCATGGAGTGAGATACAAGGAAGGAGAAGCCAAAAGCTAGCAGTCAGAAAATATGATTTTGAATCTATCTAACTTGTCTATCACTCCATGGGTGAACTTTGAGGAGCCCCACTGGGGTTTCAGTTTCCCCCTGCTGATGTTTAACTGGCGTATAGAGTCCTTTAAATTGTACCAAGTGATTTGCAGATCTTGTTTCATTGGACTCCCAAAATAACCCTGTAAAGCAGGTGTTAGAGATGTTATTATCCCATCTTATATGTTAGGATAATTAAGGGATTTGCCCAGGGGAAATCCCAGTTAGGGTCAGAAATTGACTTTGAACCCAATTCACCCATTCTACCAAGTCATGGTATGGTTGATGTTACTGTGTAATCTTGGCTAAGTCCCCTTTCTGGGAAAACTCTAAGCTCCTTGAGTCAGTTTCTTCCTTCCCCTGGGGCTCAGTTTTCACCTGTGCAAAATGAGGAGGTTGTAATAGGTTAGTTCTCAGGCTTTGCTAGGGATTTGCTATGTGACTCTAACAGAGTCCCTTTTCCTCTCTGAACCTCAGCTTTTTACTTTGTAAAATTAGTTTTCTAAGAGTCCTTCCAACTCTTAAGTCTATGAAAAGTGACTGTGTGACTTCAAGGGAGTCACTTTCCCTCTCTGGACCTTAGTTTCCCTCTCTGTAAAAACTGAAGTGGATTAATCCAGTGAAACCTTAGGTTCTTTTCTTCCCTGATAGGGAGGCACAGTGATGCCTCAGAAAGAAGACTAGATGTGGAATCAAAGGACATTTAATTGAATTACACTGCCTCAGTAATGAAGCTGCCTCAGCTAAATAGTTCTTCTTTCTAGGACTTTACTTTCATCTTATGAACCCTGTTATATAAATGAATTGCCTGAAGGCAAGAGGGCACAAAATGGGGTCAGTTTTGATTCAGAGCCTTGCAAATGGGGACAATTATGGCTGGAAGGGTATGATCAGAGCCAAGGACTTTCAGAGATATGAGGGATTAGGTTATTCCTGGATTCCCATGGTGCAACTGAAAGGAAATTAAAAACAAGAAAGGAAAGGGAACTAACCCCCACATCCCCCTTCTCCTTTCTCCTCAACTCTCATTAATCTGCCTTCTGATCTTATTACTCAACTGGAATTTCTCTCTCTGAAATCACCAACTTATTACACAATGGAACGACCTCTTTTCGATTCTCATCTTCCTTTATATCTCTGCAGTTTTTGATGCTGTTAACCACTTTCTCCTCCTAAATACTCTTTCCTCTCTGGTGTTTCTGATCCCTGCTCCGTCTGGATTCTCCAATCTGTCTCACCATTCCTTTTCCATCCCTTTACCTGTTTTCTCATCTATGTCATACCCCCTAACTATGGGTATCCACTAAGATTGGGTCATGGTTCCCCTTCTCTTTTTTCTCTACACCCTCTCATTTTATAATTTCATCAGTTCCCATGAGTTGGATTACCATATCTGGTCAGATGATTCCCAGATCTCTACAGAGTGTCCCAAGAGTCTTAGTGAAACTTCAAGTTTTTGATACCTCTAAACTACACTAAGATTACTGGGACACCTTATATATTCTACCCAACATTCTCTGTTTGAACTAGTCCTATATAACCTAGGTAGATGAGGAGGAGGAAAGGGAGAAAGACAAAAGAAAAAGAGCCCTGTCAAAAAAAAGAAAACAAAAATAGAAGGGACAGCTTAAAAGGATGGCAGTGGATAGAGCACTGGCTTTGGAGTCAAGAGGACCTGACTTTAAATCTGGCTGCAGATACTTAATATTTACTAACTGTGTGAACCTGAGCAAGTCACTTAACCCTAATTGCTTCACAAAAAAAGGAAAAGAAAAATATCTCTGTCCTCAAAGATTTTATGCTTGATGGAGAGACAAAATTCATGCATATAAATATCCACTGAATACACATAATGAGTACAAGGAGGTTATGGGAGGGTGGACAGTGGCACTTGAGGCACTAGGAAAGATATCTTTCCTGATACCTCAACTCTCAAGGACCAGAATTGATTGTCTTTTGCCTTATTTTGTATCCCCAGTTAGCACAGTGCTTGGCGCATAGCAAGTATTTAATAAAAGTTTATCAATTGATCCATTGATTGACTGACTGATTGGCTGACAGTGTCTCAGATGTTGCTACAAACTCCTCTATTTCTCATTTAAAAGCCCTTCACAATCTAGCTACAAATTTGGTTTCAAGGCTAATTAAAATGTTCCTCCCTAAGACACTTGCTGTTCTAAGCAAAAGGATCTACATCTTCACATCTCATCTCCTTTCACGTGCCTGAAATGTATTCTACATTTTGGAGACCCTAGCTCATTCTATAGACAGCTACTTTGCAGAGTGAGTAAAGTCCTGGATGGGAATCAGAAAAACTCTTCTTGACTTCAACTCTGCCTTTAGACATTTACCTGTTGTGTGACTTTGATCCTTATTTGCCTCAGTTTCCTCATTTTTTTTGCTGAGGCAATTGGGGTTAAGTGACTTGCCCAGGATCACACAACTAAGAAGTATTCAATGTCTAAGACCAGATTTAACTCGGGTCCTCCTGACTTCAGGACTGGTGCTCTATCCACTGCGTCACCTAGCTTGCCCCAGTTTCCTCATTTTTAAAATAAATTGGAGAAGGAAATTATGAAACACTCCTGGTTTTTTGGTCAAGAAAATCTCAAATGGGGTCATGAAGGATTGGATGCAACTGAACAGCAACAACATGATGCAAGGATCACACAACCAGTAGAAGTGACAGAGCAACACTTGAAACCAAGTATCTTTGACCCACCGCCAGGGTTCTATAGCACAACACACTGCATCAGACCTTGTACATAGAAGATTTTATTTAAAAAAAAAACATACTTAATTGAAGCTGGTCCAACTCCCTTATTTCAAAAATTAGGAAACTGAGGCTGAGAGGGGAAAGATAATTTCTGAGATCCAAAACATAATACTCCAAATGTGGCCTGACCAGGGCAAAGGAAAGGAAGAATGGAGTTTCAGGACCATGGTCAGTTCACTCACCGAGGAGACCCCTTCAGAGATCTGATGGATATAATCCATTTTCTTGCTCTCCTGGGGTTCTGAGTCCTCTACCTGCTTCTTCCTCAGGAACTTCAAGCTGAAGAAATGAGCCAATATTGTGACATGATCCTAATCCCTATCACTAACGATCCCCACCACCACAGTAGTCCTCTCCTCCCACTCCCAGACCCATCTGGAATACCAACCATCTCACTCACAGTGCCAGAATGAGACATAGGGCAAGAAAAGCCATGATCCCAGCACCCAAAAGTAGCCCTTTGAAGAACATGAGGGTAGATTTTTTATCTGCAGAGATAAAGGATTCGAGATGTAAGGCTTTTCAAGAGACATAAGATTTGGGCAGCTAGTTGGTACAGTATATAGAGTGCCAGCCCTGCAGTCAGGAGAATCTGAACTCAAATCCAGTTTCAGACACTCTTGGCTGTAGCTTTGAACTCTAAAATAGAAGGTGCTACCTTGCCCTAGTAAAGATCTAAGCCTTCCAGAGGCATCTGATATTCTGTTTGTCAGTCTGAGATTTCCCTTTCTCCATCCACTACCATGAAGTTCCCAACTTTTCCAGACCCAAGTGTCCTGTCCCCGGTACTCACGGGTAATACTGAAATGAACAGTTCTCTCTGTGCTTACTCTGGACCCAGGCAGGGTCACTTGGCAGGTAAGATTAGAGCCATGATCCTGCGGCCTTGGGAAGAGGGTCAGCTCAGAAAAATAGAGGGTTTCTCTGATGAATTCCTGGGAAGAGAGGATAGCCCCCGTCCAAGAGAAAAGAGGGGCTGTCCCACACCCAGAGATGGAAGGGACCATACAAATCACCTTCACCAGCTTTCCAGCCTCCAAGGTCCCCAGAATGTAGATGTCTGGCTTCTCTGTCAGAGCTGAGGGAAGGAAAGAGAACCAGACCTCAGAGCAGAGACCTCCAACTTCAGCTAATAGCCTCAAGGCCATCCTTGATATATCTCTAGGTTCCCTGCCCTGAGCTACTCACTGATGTCTCGGGGGCCCTCTTTTCAGCAAAGAAGAGTCTACAGTGTGATGGTTTTCTGGACATTTTCTATAACTTTGATATCTGTCCCTCTTCCATATCCCTGGCTCTATCTAGGATTCACAGGATGGCCAAGGTCATTGCCAATTCCTGACTCACTTGGCCCTGACTCGTGCCCTGTTTTCATCAAAGAGAGGAGGTCTCTCCCAGGTCTTATGCCCTCTAGACATACTCTCCACTGGCCACTGGCACTAACAGGAGTAATTAATACTTGTTCCTGTAAGCTGCCCTCCCTCTGAGACATGGAGCTGAGAGACTCCAGATTCTTTGAAGCTGTCTAGCTCTCTTGCTTGTCACTAAGGTCCTTACCTTCCACACTCACATTAACCATATAATTTAGATAATTGAATTTCACAGTCTGTCCTCTCTGTATCCGGAAGAAGTATTGTCCACTGTCCCTTTTGTGGGCCTCCGTGATGCTCAGGGAGCAGTTGTTCTTCAGAGGGTCCCCAATAAGATGAAATCGCCCCCTGGCCTCCTCCTGCACCTCCCTGTTTGGGTCATTTGTCGCCACTACTTTGCCTCCGTCAGTCCTGACCTTATTCTTGTACCAGTATCCAAGAGCCTGGAAGCCATAGGGATTTTTTGGTAAAGGATAAGAGAAAGAGCAGGGGACCTGGATGCACAGTCCCTCTTGTACTGTCACTGATGCCGGGGCCTTCAGCTCATACTCTGCCATCTGGGACAGGGACTCTGTGAGCAGAAAAATACAAAGGCAGCACTAATCATAGAACTTCCAACAACAGAGCCACAGTTCTTAAAGCTTGCAGAGATCTGAGAACAGATAATATCAGAGTTTAAGATATGGAACAAAGCCTATAAAAGCCAGAAGTAACATAGAACAGTGATTACTCAAAAAGGAAGAGAACTCAAATCAATCTTCAAAGCAATTGATGACTTTAAAGATCATCTCCTTCCATTCCTTTCTATGCTAATGAGAAAACAGAATGAGATTGATTTTGCTGATTTGGCCAAAGGGCTCACAACCAGAGTCAGAGGCAGGAGTACATGGAAGGCCTTTTGGCTCCAATGCTTGTGATCTGTCCACTGCCTCATACCTTCTGATCTTTGGAGGTTACCCAGACCACCCCAACACCATCCCTTACCCAACTCACCCCCCAGGGTCTGGAATATCAAGAGCAGAAGCAGCATCTCTGAACTAGTAGAGAAGTATGCTCTGGCTAGAAATGCTCTGTTACTTCCCTGCAGCCAATCAACAACCAAGATTAAGAGCAAAGGGGAAGTTGGGAGGAGGAAGTTCAAACTTCCTTCCACCTCTGAAGAATAGTGAAAAATGAGGTTTGGGCTTGGAACTTTCAGCAGAAACAGAGCCTTCTACTCTCTATCCCCAGATCAGCAGATCTCTCTAGAGTCTGAATCCCCCAACTGAGCCAAGCAGGGTTTACACACTATCCAATATAAGGTCAAGGGCAAATCTGTTGTTCCGTACATATGGAAAGGGTTTAGAAGCATAGAAAGAAGAAGACTTCCAAGTTGTCTCTGTCCAGAAACAGAGAGAAGGAGAAGTAAAAGACCCAGACAAAAAGAAATGAGTAATTATATATTATTACAAAAGCTGAAGAATAGAGCTCAACATCAGGATTGTGTCAGCCCAAGCTGAAGAGGTTTGCTGGCTCCTTTCCCTAGGGCTGCTTTGTCTCATCAACCTGCCTGCCATGGAACTCACCAGGACCTAGACTTTAGATGGTGAAATCTGGGAGACAGCCTGGAAAAGAAAATTTCAGACATTGAGAGACCTCAAAAATTGGAGTGTAAGTTAGGAAGGACATAAAGATGATAATTGAAGACATGAGAGTTGACAAGTTATAAAATGGAGAGCACTGAAAAGAGGGTCGAGAAAAGAACCTTTGGAGGGTACTCATGATTAATGGTTATAAAATGGATGAAGATCCAGCAAAGCAGACTGAGAAAGATCACTTATACAAGTAGAAAGAGAACCAAAAGAGAGCAGTGTCATAAAAACTCAGAACAGAGAATCTAGGAGGAAAGAATGCTCCATAGTGTCAAATGTTGCCAAGAGACCCAAAAGTGTGAGAAAATTAAATTGGGCAATTAAGAGATGGAGAGAACAATTTCAGCTGAATGAGAGAGAGAGCGTGAAGGGAGGGAAGAGGGGAGACAGAGACAGACAAAGACAGACAGACAGAGAGAGAGAGAGAGAGAGAGAGAGAGAGAGAGAGAGAGAGAGAAAAGGAGGGAGAAAGGGAGTGGGAGATCTAGAAAATTAGTACGCCTTCTTGCTGGCAAGTGTCATGAAAGTCTAATTGGAGGATCAATCAGGAAAGGGGTCACCGATCAGATCCTGGAATCTGGGACATTCAATCCTACACGTTCATAGAATTCTGAGGAAACTGCACTCAAGCTTCAAGAGCGCAGGTAATGAAGGAATAGCTCTTACCTCTTTCTGTCCTATTATGGAGTGTTCCTGAAATTCCCTTTCTGTGTGGGAAATGAGGTGAGTACCCTTGAACAGTCCCAAGGCTTCCTGTCTTTGGAATGGCTGGTTTTCTCCCATATGTAGAGAAGATGGAAGCAGTGGGATTGGAATGCCCAATCACCTAACCATTTGAAGACATTCAGGAAATCTTAGAACAACCAAGAGAATTGCTTTGTTTTGTTTTGGGGTTTTTCCCAGTGGGGCGGTGGGAAAGATGAAGACTCGGAAAGAGACAGAGGGTCTGCTTGGGGTGGGGTGGGATGACAGCACCCGACAACAGAGGGAAGAAGGAAAGAACTCCAGGCTCACTTGCCTTATGGTTATTCTTCCAAGTGTGACCTCTGCACCAGAAATGATAGACTTAAGCTAGCCAATGGGAAACTGGCCCCTAAGGCAACTGAGGAGATGGTACAGCTGCCATGGATGAATGAGGGTCTCATCTGACCCAGATGAATCCCATCTTTGTATCCTTGAGGAATGGGTAGGTGTGACTGTCTAGCCTCTGTCAGCAATCTCTGACCACGGAGAATGAAAATGCTACAAGATTTAAGGAGGTTGAGTCCCCTCATGCTCAAGAATAGAGAGCAGAATGGTGTCTGTGGGATCTAGACCAGACTTGATTCCTGGGACGACTCTGATCAGGTTATTTTTAATGGTCAATGAGGCTGGAGTGAAGGAAATGGTGATGTCAAAGAGTCAGGCTCGCCTTACTAAGATCTTTGTCAGCATAACCACAAGAGATGCTTTCCATCAATTTTGGCAATGCTATTGATTAAAAAAAAAGTTACACAAGGGAAAGGTAGATGTCACACAAACAAAACTATCATCATACCACCTCCAGCTGGCTAGCCGCATCCCAGAACACCGACTGATGGTTTAGTGTCACCCTAGAAAGAAAGATCCAGTGGAGGACAGCAGAGATCTGGGTTGGAGCCTGGGTTAGTGACCTTTCTCTCAATAAAGGCATAGAAGACAAGCTCATCACATTTATAGGTGACATAAAGCTGAGCCAGGTCACTTACTTGGGGGGTGATTAGAGCCAGGACCCAAAATTCTCTTCATGATCTTTAATATTGGATTAAATCTAACAAGATCACATTTAGCAGAAAGAAATATAAAGTCTGGGGCAGCTAGGTGGTGCAGTGGATAGAGCACCAGCCCTGAAGTCAG
>JAJPUD010021484.1:4796-22993 GCA_023553655.1 Myrmecobius fasciatus | reverse complement strand
GGGCATGCACAGTTTGATAGCTCTTTGAGTATAGTTCATATTGCTTTTCAGAATGGTTGGATCAATTCACAACTTCACCAACAATGTATTAGTATTCCAGTTTTCCCACATCCCCTCCACCATTTATTATTATCTTTTCCTGTCATTTTAGCTAATCTGAGAGGTTTGTAGTGATATTTCAGAGCTTTCTTAATTTGCATTTCTCTGATCAATAGTGATTTAGAGCACCTTTTCATATGAATAGAAATGGTTTCATTTCTTCATCTGAAAATTGCCTGTTCATATTCCTTGCCTATTTATCAATTGGAGAATGACCTATATTCTTACAAATTTGAGTCAGTTCTCTGCATATTTTAGAAATAAAGCCTTTATCAGAACCCTTGGATGTAACATTCCCCCTCTCCCCCCACGCAGGTTTCTGCTTCCTTTCTATTCTTGTCTGCATTGGTTTTGTTTGTACAAAAACTTTTTAAGCTAATACAATCAAAATTATCCATTTTGCATTTTGTAATGTACTCTAGTTCTTTTTTGGCCACAAATTCCTTCCTTCTCCACAGATTTGAGAAGTAGACTATCCTTTGTTCTAATTTTCTTATGGTATCATTTTTTATGTCTAAATTATTAACCTATTTCAAACTTATCTTAGTAGAGGGTGTTAGGTGATGGTCTTGTGAACCTAACCTATTCCACTGATAACTATTCTATTTCTTAGCCAGTACCAAATGGTTTTGATGACCACTGCTTTATATTATAGTTTTAGGTCTGGTAAAGCTAGGTCACCTTCATTTGCAATGTTTTTCATTAATTACTTGAAATTCTTGACCTTTTGCCCTTCCAGATGAATTTTGTTATTATTTTTTCTAGCTTTAAAGTAATTTCTTGGTAGTTTGATTGGTATGGCACTGATTAACTTAGGTAGAATTGTCATTTTTATTATATTAGCCCAGCCCATCAATACTTGATATTCTTCTAATTGATTTTTTTTAATTGTTTAGATCTGGCTTAAAAAAAGTGTTTTGTAATTATGTTCACATAGTTCCTGACTTTGTCTTGGCAGGTATTTTATATTACTTATAGTTATTTTAAATGGAATTTTGCTTTGTATGTCTTGCCGCTTGACTTTGAAACATATACAGGCTATATCAGCTTTTTGAATGCTACATTATTGTTGACTTAAAGAAATGCTGATGATTTATGTGAATTTATTTTGTATCCATTGACTTTGCTAAAGTTGTTAATTCCCTCTAGTAGGTTTTTAATTGATTCTCTAGGATCTCAGTATACCACCATATCATCAACAAAAAGTGATAATTTCTTTAATTTCTTTTTCTTCTCATTGCTAAAGCTAACAATTCTAATACAAAATTCAATAGTAATAGTGACAGTGCACAACCTTATTTCGCTCCTGATCTTACTGGGAATGCTTCTAGTTTACCTTCATTACATATGATGCTTGCTGATGGTTTTAAATAGATGTTACTAATCATTTTAAGGAAAATTCCATTTTTTTCTATGCTCTCTAGTATTTTTAATAGGAATGGGTGTTGGATTTTATCAAATTCTTTTTCTGTATCTATTGAGATATCCTAGGATTTCTGTTAATTTGGTTATTGATATAGTCAATGTTGCTAATAGTTTTCCTATATTGTACCAGTCCTGCATTACTGGTATAAATCTTACTCTGAGATGCATTTGTAATGCAGAAAAGAAGTGTAAGACAGAGGTAAAGAGGAAGTACCTTCCAGGCTTGTGGGGATTAGTCCCTTTGTGCCCAGAGGATTCAGGAGCACCCATATAGAACTGGAAGCGATCTCAGAGGGCTATTCCAAACCCCTCACTTTACATATGAGGAAACTAAGGCCAAGGAAGGCTTCACCAAAATTATACAAGAAGTTTGAATTAGCAGTAGGATGTGAGCCAGATTTTGAGATTGCAGCCAGTGATACTTTGTTGGTAGGGCTCCTTTGTGGTAGTTTAGAATCAAGAAGACTCATCTTTGTAAGCTCACACCTGGTCTCAGACACTTGCTATCTCTATGACTCTCCTGTTTAGAATCAGGAAGACTCATCTTTGTAAGCTCACACCTGGTCTCAGACACTTGCTACCTGTATGACTCTCCTGTTTGCCCCAGTTTCCTCATCTATAAAATGAGCTGGAGAAGAAAATGGCAAACCATTCCAGTATCTTTGCCAAGAAAACTCCAAATGGGCCCACAAATTGCGGAAAATGACTGAAAGGACTGACCATTAACTAAAATTAAAATGAAGCTTTCAGAATAAAACAACAAAACATTTCTAAAGAAAGATTCCCAGATTTGAAGTCAGGGCTTTCACTTAGATCCTGACTTTATACCTTATTTCATGTTCAACATTGGTCAATATTCATAACTTAACTGGGTTTCAATTTTTTTGATTATAAAGTCGTTACCTCTTCATTTCATCATTTCAACTTTATTTCTAGCATTAATCTATGTTCATTTGAAAATAGTATGTTAGAAGTGGTTTTAACAGCAGAGGCGAGAATGGGTCTTTTATCCCTTATCTTAGACACTGACACATATTCAAAATGAGGCTATATCAGCATTTTGGATGCTACATGATTCTGTGGATTCACACAGAGCTAGTAGTCCATTAAAATCCAGGAGTCTTCCCAAGGGCAGGCAGCAGTCTTCCAAAGAAATCCCTCCTTCCCAAACCAGATGGCATTTGTGACAGCCTCCAGCTCAGCTGCTGTGCAATGAGGAGGAGGATGGGGGAAGTAAGAAATGGAGAGGAGAAGCTCCACGTCTAGAGGCCCATGTAAAAATTATAAGGGAAAAGGTGTACTGCATATTTGGTTGGTGTTTTCAGCTGAGCCATTTGCAAAGGGTTAATGTGAGAGACTGGAATGTTGCTGAGTCTCTCTACCAGTCAGAGTCTCCTGGGTGGCTCCCAAGTATAGGAAAATTGACTTGGAAAGAATGATGCTGCTTTTCTCAGACTGTCACAGTATGAACTGCATTAACATGGAGCCCCATTAGACAATATTCTTCCAATTGTATTTATTTTCTCAGCAAGACCAAGCCCACAAGTGTCATTTTAATTGAAAATTTTGCTGCAAAATATAATGGAGTTTAGTTTACTGTTTTCTTTCTTTTTTTTTTTTTAAATCAGCTGTCAAAGGCCTATGTTTAGAGAAGTTGATTCAGCTCCTGGACAACAACCTAGTGTTGCTTAATATATGCAAATTTGGATGGAGCAGCTGATAAAGTGGATCGCAAACCATACTGAGCATATTTAAAGCTTCTTAAACATAATCTTCAGCTTGCATATTTTGCATTTTGTCTTCTCTGAGATTCTGTTTAAATTCCTTTGAAAGTGATCATTCCTCCTATGACTTAGATAACATTCAGGCAAGTCACTTAACTTCCTTATACCTCAGTTTCTTGAGATATAAAACCAGGGTTAGTTGACTTCTGAGGTCCTTTTCAGCATTAGATTTATTATATTTTGATACATTTTTCATAAGATTCTGGGCAAATCTCAGTTTTGTCATGGTCAAAATAAAGAGGTTGAATTGCCCTGTCTCCAAAGGCCTTCTCTGGATCTAAATCTTGTATTCTTCTATTCTAATTCCTCCATGACATTTAAACCTTATCTGCCACATACTTTGCTTGCATACATCCAGGGTCAGGAAATTCATATAGAGCATTACTTGGGTCATTAAGTGGATAAATGACTTGATCAGAGTAACCCAGACAGTTTGTCAAAGACATAAGTTGAAATAATGTGGTTTGTTCCCAAAACTGGCTTGCTGTCCACTAGAATAGGGCTCTTCAAACTTTTTTTGTGACCAATTTTTACCCAATAAATTTTTATATGACTCCAGGTATATAAAACAGGCATACAAATAATCATAACAATAATATCTAATAATAAATAATAATTTTACAAGCCTCACATTCAGTTATGGAACCCCATATGAGGTTCTAAGAACCATCTAAGGTCATAGTTTAAAAAGGTAGATACTAGAAGACCTTATTGCTCAGGAAACTCACTACTTAGAATATATCCATTGTTCTTTTTTCAATCCTCAATCTGTTTGATCTAGAAGCTTTTTGACACTATCAAGTACCTCTTCTCCTGAGAACCCTTCTCTCTCTTGGCTTCTGAAACAATGAGTTATCCTAAATCTCTTCTTCTCAGGATGTTACTTCTCAGTGTTTTTTTTTTTTTCTTGGCCCATTATCCATATTCTTCTGTCACCCTAATTAAACTTAGATGTTCCCCAAGCTTCTGTGCTAGGTTCTCTTTTCTCCTCATTCTACACTTTTTTTCTCTTATTAATTCATTAGCTTCCATGCCTTTAATTATCTCTATGAAGATTGCTCTCAGATTTTCATGTCCAACCTTATTCTTTTTTTCTGAGCTACAGAAATATAGAGATTCCCAACATCTTAAAGTCAACCAATCCAAAACAGACCTCATTACACTTTCCCCAAATGAGTGTGTCCCTCTTCAAGCTTCCCTTATGTCAGTCAATGTTAACACTATTCTTCTAAGATTCACAATCTCTAAGTCATTCTTGGCTTTTTTTCCCTCATTCCACACATCCTGATCAGTATTACTATGCTTATTTAAGCTCCACAATATTTTCCATATGTGTCTATCTAATTGGTATTATCATTTCCAATCTTTTGCTTCATAATCTTCCATATGGGTGTCAAAATAATCTTACTAAAAGTGCAGGTCAACCATCTCACTACATCATTCAGGAAGCTTTATTGGTTCCTTATTATCTCTAGGATAATATATACACTCTCCCATTTGGTAAAGTCATTTACAATAAGACTTCAGCTAAAATGGCCTACTTGCTGTGCCCAGCACATGATATTCTAGCTTCTACTTCCATGTTTTGCACACTGTTTACCATACATGGAAGATTCTCCTTTCTTGCTTCTACTCTTGCTTCAAATCCCATCCTTCTTTCAAGACACATTTCAGGGTGTCATTTCCTACTTGAAATATTTCCTGAACTTCTCAGTTGTTTCTTTACCTACCTAGATTTTTTTGTATTTCTTTTTATTTGCTTTGTATTTATATATGTATATAATATATACACATAATACAAACAAGTATATATATATATATAAACATGTACATGTTCATGTGCATACATCTATTTGAATATATGTAAACATTTATGGACATATGGATATACACATGTGCATTGCATGTCTATGTGTGTGGTTGCACTCATATATATTATATCTCTCATTAGCATATACTTTTTTTTTTTTTTGCTTTTTGCTGAGGCACTTGAGATTAAGTGACTTGTCCAGGGTCACACAGCTAGGGAATGTTAAGTGTCTGAGACCAGATTTGAACTCAGGTACTCCTGACTTCAGGGTGGTGCCTTATCCACTGCGCCACCTAGCTGCCCCAGGATACACATTTTTTTAAAGTCAGAAATTAGTTTGTTATTATCTCTATATCCAGCACAATACCTAGCATATAAAAGGCATATAATTAAAAATTCCTTTCAAGTCTGTTGTTTTCTGTTTCACATTTGGGATCCTTCCCACTCTAAGAACTTATATTACATTCTCTATCACTTCCTATCTTATTACCTTTGGCAAATTCCTTTTGTGGTCTGAACCTGTTTCCTCATTTGCATAAGAGGTTGGACTATGTGATTTCCTAGGTTCCTTTTAGATCAGAATCTATGATGCTGTGAATCAGTGACTAGAAGATTCTTTCAAGCTTTACTATTCTGTGGACCATCCTTTAATGTCCCTTCTAGCTCTAATGTTTAGTGTTTCAAATGCCTTCAAGTTCTAACAATCTTGAATCTTTGAGTCAATTACATTTTGTTATCATTAACTCATTGGTCCAGAACTGGTGTCTGAAGTAGGCAGCCTGTGTGTTTGAAAAGCACACTATAAGTGAGGCCTTCCAAAATAGGTACTAATCCCTTCCCATGTTTAAGCCTTTTGATGTGTCCAAAGCCTTTCTCTTTCCAGTGTTCTCATTTGATCCTTTCAAAAATCCTGTGAAATAGGTCAGGCGTCAATTTTTTTTTATATAAGAATACTAAAGCAAATGGAGATCACATTATTCATGATAGTTGACTCTTATATAACACTTTGAGGTTTGCCAGATGTTTTATGCATATTATCTCATTTGATCTTTCTAATGACCCTGTAAAGTAAGTGCTATTATTATCTCCATTTTATGGATAATCAACTGAGGTTGAGAGGCTAAATAAGAGAGGTAGAATTAGAATCCAGACTTTTTCTGACTCCAAATACAGTGCTCATGCCATTAGATCTTCCAAAGCTAGTGTCAATGAATGAGTTGTGATACAAACAAGATTTTCTATGCTTTTTTTTTTTTTACTACCCAGGGCAGCCTTCTCTTGCCCATATTATCTAGAAAAGGTTTTGCTGTCATTAGTAGATTCCTACTTCAAGAAGTATATTCTTAGTTTGATGGGCATTCTTTCTTATTCCTATTTTTCTCCCTACCTCAGATCTTTCACTTCTCTAATCCTCTCTCTACACAGCTGCTAAAGAGATTTTCTTAAAGCACAAGTCTCAATATGCCACAGAGAAGACCAACAAGATCACAATTATAATTCAGATCAAACATAGGCTTCTCTGACTTTGAAAATCTTCCCTTCACAATTTGGACCCAATCTACTTATAAAGGCTTGTTGCACATTATTCTTTTCTACGTACTTTCCAGTCCAGCCAAACTAATCTTTTTTTGTTCTTCCTTATACATGGAACTCCATTCCCATCTCTTCTGCACAGGCCAACCTCCCACCCAGAATGCCCTACCTATTTAAACGCCTAGTTTTGTTCAAAGCTTAATTCAAGCACCATCACCTACATGAGACTTTTCCTACTCCACCCAGCTGCTAGTGTCTCAGCCTTGAAATAAGTACTAATTTTTTATATATTTCTCTATGGATAAGTTGCTTCACCCTGTAGAATGTATGCTGCTTAAAGAGAAGGACTCTTCTCTAGGTCTCCAGCACTTAGCCTATACTAGGTGTTTAATAAATGCTTGCTGATTGGTTGATTTCTATGAAGGGGACACAATTAATGGGAGAGTACATCATCAGAGGCTGACAAGCTTTTTGGAATAAAAGCTCAAAAGAACATTGCAATTCTTCTGGTACAACCCTCTCATTTTACAGATGGGGATATCCAGGCTCAAGATATTAATCCGCTTGTCCAAAGTGACCCATGTAGCATACAGTAGAACCAGGATTCAAATACATATTCTGACCCCAGAGTGAGTATTCTTTCCATTACACTAGGCTGGCTTTATCCTTTTCTGGCTGCAAACCTAAATGTGGAAAAGTAAAACTCAAAGAACATCTAATAATACAAATGCATTGTCCCCTCATATGAACTCTAGCCAATACGTAGAGCTTCGAAATCAAATAGTCTATAAATGTATGTGTTGGTCCATTGCTGTTCAATCATTTTTCAGTTATGTTCTATTCTTTGTGTTCTTATTCGATGTTTTCTTGACAGAGATATTGGGGTAGTTTGCTATTTTCTTTTCCAGTTCATTTTACAAATGTGAAAACTGAGGCAAAGTTAAGTGACTTATCCAGAGTCACACATCTATTAATGTTTGAGGCAGGATTTGAACTCAGATTATCCTGATTCCAGGCTGCCCTATACACTGTGCCACCTAGCTGTTATATTGGTCAAGGGAAATGCAAAACCCTAGGAAGACCAAAGAGTATATACCCTGAAGAATCTCAGAGAATGCTCACAACAGTGCTTTCTTCTTCTTCCAGTCAGTCTCTTTAATAGGATGATTCAGTCAGAACAATAGCTTATTCAGATTATAGCAGAATAGCTTATTCTCTCAAATGTACTATTAGTATGCTAAGTTAGCCTCTCAGAACAATCATTGCTCAGAATTATAAGAAGAGTGAGGTAAGTGAGGAATTTGTCACAGGTGTGCAAACCTTAGAAGCACAAAAATAGATATAAAATTTATTTCTCTTCAACCAATCATGTCATGCCATTAGAAGAAGGTAAAATATTTTGATACTGATATTCTTGCCTCAGGTATAATATTAGCCTGTTAAGATGCATTTATAGCAGTTCACAATTTGTCCTAAACCTACCTCTTTAAATTTTTTCCTATAAGTAATTATATTTCTCTTTCTTCACTTTAAAGTCCAGTCAGGCTAGCCTTCTTGGTATTTGTCACACTATATTTCTCATATTTGGGTCTTTATATTTATTGTTCTTCATACCTGAAGTGGTATGCTTTCTTCAAAAAATATTTGTTGAAAAAATATCTTGTTTCCTTCAAAATTTTACTCAAATTTTAACATTTACATGAAATAATTTACTAATTCTCCCAACTGTTCATATCCTACGTATTTCTCACCCTCCAACAAAACAAAGCAAAATTTTCTTGTTTTGTATTTTATTTTGCTTTTACTTATTCCTCCATTAGAACAAAAACTCCTTCAGATAAGAATTATTTCATAATATTTGATAAATAAATGTTAGTTGACTGAGTAGCACATCAGAAGTGGAATCTGAAGTATAGCTTAAAGGCTCTTACTAAATAACTGACTCCTTGCCCTAAAGGAATTTTCTAACCACCCAAGCTGTCTAGTGAAGAGACGAAAATTAGTACCAAAAATTATTTCCCAGATGCCTTTCTTTTGGTCACCACATCAGATTGAACACAGAGAAACTCATCTATCTATTCTAGGTTAACTTCCAGAGAAGTTTAGACAATGCAGTTCCAACATTCCTCAATCCTGAAGGCCTCCATTGCTCTACAAACAACAAATCTACCAAACTAGTGAGGTAGTCATGAGGCTCCTGCCGGGCCAATTCTCCATCACAGTGGATAATGAACTTTCTTTCTCCTTATGTGTCCCAGGCAATGATACTTCTCACTTCTCAGGAATGGTGACACAATTGCTGGTATTGTATTTCAGGTAATTTCATGGGCATTTTCTAACAACACTCTTAAGGTCTCTCTTAAGAACTTTAGAATTGATTGTATGACATGGGAGACACTAGCACAGGACTGCCCAGCATGGTGTGTCCTCATCAGAGAAGATGCTGTGCTTTATGAGCAAAGCAGGATTGAATTAGCTCAGAATAAATATGACATGTGCATAGTTAGAGAAGTCTCCCCAAATGTTCATAAGGACTATTTGTGTCTACCCTGTGACAGAGCATTCTAGCTCATATTAGTCTAATCAACCACAATCAGGCACATTGTAATTCGACTCTAACATAGTGATGTCATTTTGGTCCTCTTAGAGAATGAAGGACAATAACCAAACAACCAAGTAGCAACTGATGTTTGTATAGTTATCCCTTCTACATTGTGACTTTCCCCATCATGGTTTCTATATACTATGGTTAGGCATAAGAAATTAAATGGGAATTTGGGGGGAGTTTTATGGAAGCCACAGATATGTAAAAGATAGCAGACAACACAGAAAAAGTTTAGAAACTCAGAAGTGCATAAAAATATATAAGAAAGTGCATAATGTCAACTTATCTTATCTTTCAATACCATAATAACTCAGACTTCTTTTCTGGTATGTAGGGAAAGCCAAACAATTTATGTGGATTTTCTAGATCCTCAGGGAGTTACACTCCTAATCCCCATGATGTGGAAGGAACAACTGAATTCAATTTTAAAGTTTGCAAAGAGATTGGCACAGGGTCATCCTGGAAATAGGTACTATAGGTACCATTATTCCTGCTGAGAAAATAGGGTTCAGAGAAGTGATATAACTTGTTCAAGATCATATAGCTAGTCAGCATCAGATCCAGGATGTGTTCCCAGATCTTATTGACTCAAGTACAATATTCCTTCTGTTAAACCAGATTAGTAATATTCACAATCACATGTTAGCATGGGAAGGTGTCTTAGAATTAAAATAATACATCAATCTTTCATATTTATCATTGAGGAAAGTAAGGCTATGAGAAAGGAGCCCAACTTTGCAAAATAAGTAAATGCCAGTCAGGATTCAGACTTTGTTTTTACTCTCCAGAATTAGTACTCTTTATCCTATCCTATTCTCAACAAGAAAGTTATGCAAAGAAGTTGATAAAGTCTTTACCCAGTTTTCTTGGTGAGGAGAGAATGAGGTTATTTATTTATTTAGTGCCCTTGTCTCCTCTAAAAACCTTGCCACTGACTCTCTCTAAAGGCATTCCCTCCCCCTTCTTTGCAATGTCCTCTTTCTGGCATTTTGAAAGGAATTGATTTATTAGAAGCTCAATTTTCATTTGCTTTTCCATTAGGCAGCCTATAAAATGGATTGCTCTATTTCTCTAGTGCTGGCTGCTGGCTCAGTGCTCTTCTCTGTGTGGGAACTGACCTCTGCCCTGCCAGTGCCCCAGCATCCCTCAGCTCTTAACCTATTTGAGAGGGAAAGGCCAGGCAGATGAAGGACCCTGGCAGGTCTGGAAGCAACTTCCATTTTCTCGGTATCTTTAATTCTGACACAACAAAGGGATGTGACAGGGTGAAGCATTGATGAGCAAACATGGCAAAAATATTATTAAAAGAAAAGTGAAACTATGGGTAAAGAAAAAATGCTACTGAGGAAGAATTCTTGAACGTTGTTGTTGGAAGGGACTTTAATGATCTCAATCTCTTAGTTTAATAGAGAATGCAAGAAGTGTCAAGGAGGAGACTCCTAGGATAAGACTCTCCAGCTGGAAAGGACTTCAAGAATCATCTTATGTAACCCCTTTATTCTGCAAATGAGGAGATATAAAGGTCCTAAAGATGTAAAGAGACTTACCTATTGTTTATCAGGTAGAAGGGACAGAACCAGGATTCAAACTGGAGGGGTCTGACTCCCAGTCTAGTGCTTTTTGACACTGAGGAAGCTTGTCCAAAGAGCTCAATTTTCTTTTCAACAACTCAAATGTACTTGCTATAATTGTCTTCAGCTGAATAGTCATCTTTAAGATTAATTTCAATCAAAATTCTAGATCTGCTACTTTTTTTCCCTAATAGAAAAGAGATCTATTTTGCATCTTGTTTTAGAATTTGGGCAAAGGGGTATCTTAATGTTTTTGTAGTCATTTGTTTTCTGTTGTTGTTGTTGTTTTTAGGTGTGTCAAAATATATGAAATTACGGAGTTTAGAACTGAAAGGGGCCTTCAAAATTATTTAGTTTAATCCATCTGTCATTTTTTATTGCTTTCTTTATTAGATTTCCTTTGTGTCCTTTGGAATACATCTTCCACTGTTAGTAGAAACTTCCCTTCATGTTATATTTGTGTTTTCTCTGCAGCCCTATACCAATGGGAAATTGCTTTGTATACATTTAATCTTTACTTATATCCATTACAGTTGTCTTATTCCCCATATTGCTCTGTTTCCTTCCCACCTTCCCTCACCAAAAAAAGAGAAGAATGCAAACTTCTGAGGTCAGAGACTTTTTTTTAGCTAATTGGAGTTAACTGGCTTGCCCAGGGTCCCACAGCTGGTAAGTGTCTGAGACAGAGTTACATTTTGCCTTTATATTCCTAGGCCCAGCACAATGCCTGGCATATAGCAAATATATAGCATATATTTGGTACTTGAATTAAATGGTATGAAATGTTATTGAACTTTCTCATCTTGCAATAGGGGATCTATAAGAACTGAAAAAGGAAAGTATTTTACCTAAGTTCCATGGAACAGATTCCAAATTATAATCTTTGTCCTCCTCCCAGCTCTATTTGTCTAAAAAGGCAGATATGTCACAGGGGACGACCATCTGTGGCTGCTAGGCTTAGATTCTGTACTCTACATTATTATGGGAAAATAATACCCCAAAAGGAAAAGACAAATATATTTTTGCAACCTCACCATTTTCAGATCTATGGAGACACCTTTGATATAATTCTGGCTATAACAAAAGTCCTTTATATTAATCCTACACTTCTGACTATCTGACTATCATATTTCTTACCAGGAGTCTGGCATGATGCTGTGGCAAGAGGTCTATACTTGGAAAAGGAAAGCCTGGTTCAACTTTCAGCTCTGCCACTTGGCAAATTTTAAGCCTTTGACAAATCATCGGATCTCTTTTAGTTTCAGTTTTCTCATTTGTAAACTCTGAATAAGGCAGCTAGATGAAGCAGTGGTTAGAGTGTCAGGAAGACTCATCTTCATGAGTTGAAAACTGGCCTCAGATACTTATTAGTGAATAAGCATCTGATTCTGGGCAAATAATTCAATCCCATTTGCTTCAGTTTCTTTATCTGAAAAGTAAGCTGGAGAAGGAAATGGCAAACCTTTCCAGTATCTTTGCCAAGAAAATCCTAAATGGGGTCATGCAGAGTCAGATACATTTGAAAAATAATTAAACAAAAAACTCAAGATAATAGTAATTAGATTAATTTCCTCATAGGGTTATTGTGAGGAAATAATTTTGTAAATCTTTAGGTACTAGGCAAAAATAGTGTAAATTCTATTCTTTTCATTTGAGTTTTACAAAAGTTTTGTGCCATAGGTGTAGCAAGTGTTATCATCTAATTTGACAGATGAAATAGAATATCAGAGACTAAAAGTAACTCACTCAAATAATTTAGTGGAATAGTGGAGGGCCAAAACTAGAGTCTCTTGATCCTCAACCTAAGTTTCTTTTTTGTAATTATTTGTTTGGTGCAAGTATGGGAAAATGGCAAGAGCACTGGATTTTTAGTCAGAAAATCTAGAACTACTCCTTCCTTCCCTGGTTATCTTGGGAAAGTCACCTCATATTCACATAACACAGTAGAAAGGGTCCAAAATTTTCTAGAAAAAATTCAAAATTCAAATATCATTCACTTATCCTGTGTGAATCTCAATTTCTTTATCTGTAAAATGAAGAAACTGGACTATATAACTTTTGTTATATAGTCTATACTTATTGCTCCAATGACTTCTGGTCCTCAGTTTTCTTGTCAAAAGAGTTTTAGATTTGGTTAGTTTTAATGTTGCTTCTATCTGTAATCTGCTGTGTTCTATCTTCCAAGCTTTAAATCTTGTGATTCTATGATCTGATCTCACTATGTGTACAGAGACCCAGTGAAAGCCTCCATCAAGCATGCATTTAGAATATCTTCAGAGGTTACCTGATTAGCAAACTATATGACAGAGTTGGGACTGCTTTGTATGAGAGGCTGAGAACTCTGTAATGAAATGATCCCCTTTGCAAAGCTCTTCCTGAGCTCTTAGTTATTGCAAATTGTGAGGAAAATTAAATCAGTAGTGGAATGACTTACTTCTTCCAACTTCCACATGCCTTTTGCTTGAATAGCACAGCCAAGCTTGTCACAGATATCAAGGCAGCAGTCTGCTGACAGGCAGAGATAAGTTTGTTACAAAAGAAAGCAGCAGCATCTCAAAAGAATCACAGAGAAACTTGGAAAACTTGAAAAAAATGAAGCCTAATTTGCTATCTTTGCTACTATTTCTGAGATCTTAGGCAAGTAACTTAACTTTTCCTAGTACCTCATCTGCAAAATGAGGGAGGTGAACTATCTGATGTTTAGGATACCTTCCAGCTCAAAATCCTATGGCCTTTTTTTTGTTTTGTTAATGGATATTAGCCTCATTTACTCACTCAACTATCAGAGAATAGGACTCTAGTTAATGGTGTGCTGGTAAATATTTAACAACCAGCTTTCTGAAAAGGAAAAACATTTTCTAACTTTGCATTATCAACATTTTCATCATCACTTTCTTAAGTCTAGACAATCAAAAAAACCCAATAAATCAAGTCATATTTTGTGGCCATACCAAACATTTATGAATCAGCTCTACCAGTCTTAACTGGCTGTAATACAGACCTGACTCTGGATATAGGGATTTTGTATTAATGGGATTTGCAGAATCAACAAGAGTCAACAATGTGATGTGATAGCTGAAAATGTTAATGTTGTTCTAAGTCACATTGAGAGAAACACAGTATGCACAGTAAGATAATATTTCTGCAAAATTCTATCCTAATCAAGAAATATCTGGACTGCCATGATTGGTTCTGGGTGCCACATTTTAGAAAAAAAAAGAGATGATTTAGATAGGATATGTCCAGAATAGGGAGTTCAGAATTGTGGGAGACTTAGAGAGCATGTCAAATAATGATAAGTTTGATGACCTCCCAGTGTCAAGCTTACAGAAAAGAGAGCAATGTGGGGATAGATAGGATGGCTATCTCTTTTATTTTTAATTTTTTTTTAAATTAAAGCTTTTTATTTGCAAAACATATGCATGGGTAATTTTTCAACATTGACCCTTGCAAAGCTTTCTGTGACAATTTTTCCCTCCTCCCCCCCAAATCCTCCCCTAGATGGCAGGAATTCTAATACATGTTAATTATGTTAAAATACTTGACAAATTGAATACGTGTATACATATTTATACAGCTATCTTGTTGTACAAGAAAAATAATATCTACAAGAAAAGAAAAAAAATCCTGAGAAGGAAAACATAATGCAAGCAAACATCAATAGAGAGCATGAAAATGCTATGTTGTGGTCCACACTCAGGTCTCACAGGCCTCTCCCTGGGTGTATATGGCTTTCTTCTTCACTGAACAACTGGAACTGGTTTGAAACATCTCATTGTTGAAGAGAGTTACGTCCATCAGGATTG
Source organism: Myrmecobius fasciatus (assembly GCA_023553655.1). Taxonomy (NCBI): domain Eukaryota; kingdom Metazoa; phylum Chordata; class Mammalia; order Dasyuromorphia; family Myrmecobiidae; genus Myrmecobius; species Myrmecobius fasciatus. Next base: position 8,360 of record JAJPUD010021484.1, on the reverse strand, counting down.
ATCATCATATATGTCTTGTTATTCCCATGTATAATAATCTTCTTATTCTTCTCATTTCACTTAGCATCAGTTCATGTAAGTCTTTCCAGGCATCTCTGAAATCATCCTGCTGATCGATTCTTACAGAATAATAATATTCCATGACATTCATATGCCATAGTTTATTCAGCCATTTTCCAATTGGTGGGCATCCATTCAGTTTCCAGTTTCTAGCCACTTCTGGGCCCTTCCACCTCTAGTTTCTTTTTCATATTATCAAAGTAAAATCAAATTATACCCTCATTCTTTAAGTATACCTATAGTAAAAATATAGTTCTCAAGAGTTCTTTCCTTTTTACCTTTTTATGCTTCTCTTGAGTTCTGTGTTTGGAGGTCAATATTTTTTTTGTTCAGATCTGGTCTTTTCATTAGAAATAGGTGAAATTCACCTATAACATTAAATGTCCATCTTCTTCCCTGGAAGATCATGTTCATTCTAGCTGGATAGCTTATTCTTGGCTGTAATCCAAGATCCTTTGCCGTTCAGAATATCTGATTCCAGACCCTTCGATCCTTTAATGTGGAAGCTGACAGATCCTGGGTGATTCTAATCATAGTTCCTTGGTATTTGAATTTTTTTTCTTTTTAGCTGCTTGCAATATCTTTTCCTTGGTGCAATAGTCCTGAAATTTAGCCACAATATTTCTTGGGGATTTGATTTTGGGGTCTCTTTCAGGAGGTGATCATTGAATTCTTTCGATGGTGATTTTACCTTCTGATTCTAAAACTTCAGGGCAGTTTTCTTTCATGATTTCCTGGAAGATAGTATCTAGGTTCTTTTTTTCATCATGGCTTTCAGGAAGTCCAATAATCCTTAAATTGTCTTTCCTAGATCTATTTTTCAGGTCAGTTGTTTTTCCTAGGAGATATTTCATATTTTCTTCTATTTTTTTCATTCTTTTTGTTTTTTGTTTGATTGATTCTTAAAGTCTTATTGATTCTTTCCCTTCCATTTGTTTAATTCTTATTTTTAATGTATTATTTTCTTCAGTTAACTTTTTAGATCCTTTTGTAATTGGTCAATTCGTTCATTGCATACTTTTTCCATTTCACCAATTTTGTTTTTCAGTGAATTGGTGTCTTTTTCATATTTCTTTTGTAGGGCATTATGACCTTCTTGCAATGATCTCAATTCATTTTCCCATTTTTCTTCTAACTCTTTCTTGAGATTCTTCATGCAGTCTTCCAGGAAAGCCTTGTGAAATCGGGACCAGGTCATGTCTCCCTTTGTAACTTCCTCTGGAGTTGCTTTAACTTTATGAAAGTTAAAGACCTCAGGATCTAAGGTCTGTTCTTCTTTCTCTGCATAAAAGGTGTCTATGGTGAGAGTTCTTTTTTTGTTTTTTATTCATTTTTTAAAAGCTTGAGGTCTGTTTAAAGCAGAGGAGCAACAGCTGCTTTAATTTGCCCTGGGGCAGTTTGGCTGATTAATTTCCAGTGCTGGGTTAGCTGGGCTAGGACTGGGGTTCTCATTGGTTTACAATTTACCTTTTATAAAAGGCAGATCTGCCAAAGCATCTGCTTGCAATGAGGGCAGTGTGACCCAAGAGGCTCACAGAAACTTCCCAGGTGTTTAGAAACTGCCACACTGAGTCCCTGTCCAGCTTCCTGCCCTGTCTCCCGAAGCTGCCATCTGAGCTCATCAAATTGTTCTTCTGCCTGACTGAAACAGACCTGCTCCAAAGCTCTTCCAAGGTAACTTCTTCTGGGAATGTGTTGTACTCCATATTTGGGGGCACTTTGACTTCAGAACCAGTTTAGAAGCTTAATCTTCTGTTGGTTTGAGAGAAGGTCAGAGGAGGTCACAGAGAGGCATGTCTGCACTCCACTATCTTGGCTCCACCTTCGCATTCCAGGATGGCTCTCTCTAAGTAAACAAAAAGATACCAAGGGAAAAAAAGGATTAGACTTACTCAGCTCCAGAGGACTTAATGGAAGGAAAATTTCCTACTTGTTAGAATTGTCTAAAAATTTAATGGGTTACTTTCCCCTTCATCTATTAACAATCTGTAAGTAGAGGCTTTGTGACTACTTCTGTGATAATTTAAGAACAGTATCTCAGTCTAGAGCTATGTAGTTTCCATGATCTCTTCCTAATTTGAATCTGTGATTCTATAACAATGATTATAGAAGACTTAAGAAAGCATATAATAATAGGAGAACAGTTCTTGGGCCTAAATCTCCTCAATAGAGCAATGTAGCCACATACCCTTTTCAATTCTGTCCCTATAGGACCACTAGAGGTTTAGAGTGATAAAGATTTACCTGCTCAATAACCTTGACATCAGAAGGTCACAAAATTTTAAAGTTTTAAAGTAATCTATAACATTTTTAATTAATAGCATTTTATTTTAAAAATATATGCAGATAATTTTCAACATTCACCCATTCAGAATTTTCTGTTTCAAAATTTTCTCCTTCCCTCTCTCCCTCCCCTTCCCTAGACAGCAAGTAATCCAATACATGTTAAACATGTACAATTCTTTTATTCATATTTCTACATTTATCAGATCAAAAAAGGAGGGGAAAATGAGAAAGAAAGAAAAAGAAAGTAAACAACAACAAAAACGGTGAAAATACTATGTTGTAATCCACATTCAGTTCCAACTATTCTCTTTCTGGGGGGCGGAGCCAAGATGGCGAACTGCGGACAGCTTTCTCTGTGAACTCCCTCCGACATTCCCCCAACCCAGACAAAGTAAGCCTTAAAACTGGTTTCCGAGTGAGGTCCTTGCCAAGCATTTGGACTACAACGCACTTCTATAAAAGATCTACCTTGAAAGAACTCCGGAGAAGGTTAGCCTCAGGGGAAATCGGCCGCTGGTCGGGATCGGACTCCAGCCGGGGCGGAAGTCAGGGCTGCGATAGAGGGGCGGATTTTGGGCACCCAGGAAGCCCCTGGGAGACGCCTGGGCCACTTTGCTCTGCTTGTGGGCAGGTGCTTTGGCAGATCTGCCTTTGGAAGGGGGTGAATGAGAACAGCTGAAAACGTGGTCCTGGTGCAAATCTAGCCCGACCAGCCTCAGACCAGAAGTCAACTCGGCAAACTGCCCCAGGGCAAATATAAATTGTTGCAGTTTTCTCGGCTTTTGACCAATATCCCAACTTTAAATCATGAGCAAGAAGCAGAAGAGAGCTCTCACCATAGAAAGCTTTTACGGAGAAAAAATAGAACAGTCCCCAGATCCTGACATTATGAAAACAATCCCAGATGAAGCCACAAAGGCAGACTTAAGTTGGTCTCCCTTTCAGAAGGCTTACCTGGATGATTGCATTAAGAATCTCAAAAGAGAGCTAGAAGAAGAATGGGGAAATAAATTGAGATCAGGGCAACAGAAATATCAAAAACTGGAAAATAGGACTGGTGAATTGGAAAAAGAAAACAGTTCACTGAAAAACAAAATTGGTGAATTGGAAAAAATCACCAATTCACTGGAAAATAAAAATGGTGAACTGAAAAACAAAATTGGTGAATTGGAAAAAGACAACAATTCACTGAAAAACAAAATTGGTGAATTGGAAAAA